>CATIWQ010122107.1:0-22634 GCA_949673415.1 Euphorbia schlechtendalii | reverse complement strand
TCATGCATAGCATACTTTAATCAATTCATAGAAAATATCATTTTAACATATTATAATCAATCATGCATAGTATAAGGCAGGCTCTGATACCATTGCTGGTTAATCAAGATGGTAATTGAACATGCAAATATTGCAAGGCGGAATTTCAAAACTTAAAATTAACCTTAAGATCTCCTAAGCATGACATGCTTGAAATAATCTAAGTTCAAAGATTCCATAGATGCTTATAGGTTTATAAAAATTATAAAAGATTCCTAGCATTTAAGTTTACAAGATTACTAGTTGATGCAAGCTTTCTCTTTCTTTGGTTGTGATATTCCCTTAGAGCAATTTGACAGAACTTTATTAGCACGAGCCTCCAAACTAGGATAGCATCTACGATTGATCCACACGGATCTTCACCGACCAAAACCTCGCTAAGGTAGAACCCATTAGTATACAGCAATTGATAGATTACTCAAAGAATAACCTGAAAATATAAATTGAGTAGGCTCACTTTAATTAAAAGAGCCTTCCAAAGAATTGTTCGTTGTTTTGAGAAACTCGTGAAGGATCTCGCACAATGAACAAAGAAAGAGATGTCAAACTCAGAGAGAAAGGTTGAGCTGAAGTGTGTGGAATAATGAGTGAGGGGAGACCTTTATATAGGGAAAAGGGGGAGTGTTTGACTCCCCCTCAAACACAAAGTGGGATGGGAATATTCCCATCCCACTTAAAGGGTTAGCCGCACAGGTCAGTTTGGACTTGTGGGCTAACCCACGGATCCTCATCACAAGGCAAGCTCTAGCAGGCTTGCCTTATGCTGTAAGACCATGCTTGTGGGCTTATCCCGTGAACTACACTAGCAGGCTTGCATGGCAAACCATTGCAAGCGCTGCCATGGGTTGCGCTTATGGGCTTACCTTGCACGTTAGCGGCCTACGAGCTTTTCAATTGGTGGGGCAGTCACGCAGCCCCCACTCCGATCATCCCATGTTCGTTTGGGGCCCACTTGCAATGGGAAAAATTCCCATGCTACTCTCCATGCTATTTTTCCCTATTTTCTCTTTATTACCCTTTAATTATTAATTTGGTCCAACCAATTAATAATTCTTTTAAAGAATTCGACAAACATATATTCTCGGCATAAACCCAGTATATAGGTTATTTACTTAGTCCAATAAAGACCCAACATGTGTGACCTCATAGGATCCCAAAGTATTGAGCAGCTAGAGGCTAACCTAAACTTGGCTTCCCACCCGGGAACCTTTAAGCTCAGTGTTCCAAACTGGATATGGAACTTGATAGCTCTAATTGATCAAATGGGCTTTCTAGCAAAGGCGTAAGAGCCCCCGATACCTGGAACGTCACGTGCTTGTGACTTGATTCACTTCTGCAGTACAATACACTTCTTCCATCAGGTTAAGTAGCATCCAGTTTATTGAGCTCGGATTAAGTGTCAGCTCATGTAATAGCCATAGCTATCTGGAATTAGACTTGTTCACGAAGAACACCACCCGGCCATTATGTATCAAGATTGACTAGAAACCCGTTCTATTAATCTTATACTCTGGTCACAGGTTTATGAGTGTGTCACTTCAACAAGGGGCCCTAAGTTACTTCTCCCATTATATCACTATATCAGGAGTGATGTATCCCATCTTGACTACTCGGTTTACCAACATGTGATCATCACTATACCCGTAGTCACATGTATCATCCTGATCGCCAGGGTATGAATAATTATGACCCAAAGTATAGCAACTCCTACACAAGGTAACTAATATCTTAGGTCTGAGGATACTGGTATTGCCATTGCAATAAGACATGACACCAACACATGTCTGTCTTATAGTGTTCTCCAATGTATTACTCGAATTCATTCATGTGTTAACTCAAGGTACCACCTTCAGCTCGTGAGATCGGCTGCTTGAATCTGATCCAAGGAGTAAGCCTATACATGCTAGTTTGTCCATTCCATTGATGTCTAGTCTCAATGAAACTATGACTAGGGATATTTAGACTATTCATCGTAACACATATGTGAGTTCTCACAACACATAGCTCCTACTATGTCCTTGCACTTTTAAGGTATGAAGTAGTCACAGACTTTGTCTCATCAATGCACATATACATATTTAATACTATACATATATGATACAAGCGAGATATAGAAATAAATTAAAAGCATTGATAAGCAACAAAGATGCCTTAATAATTATTAATAATAAACTGAAACTGTTTGTACATTATAGCTAATAAAGATATATTCCCTAATTGCCTTTAGGGCATACATCATGTCTGACATTTTAAGGTCGGCGAGAAGCTAGGCATTTTCGATGAGCAACATATTGATGTAATTGTTAAGGCACTCGAGGAAAGACGGGGCTGATGTGTGACGTGTAAGTAACCGAGGATTATATTCATTTATCATGTCTTAATTTTTCTGTGTTGGAATTGCCGTGGTGGGGTTGCGAATGGTGCTAAGCAATTTTTTGTTAGATCATTAATTCGGAGATGGAGTTTGCAATTTTTTTATCTAATTGAGACTAAGTTGTCAAATACTAGTGATCAAATTATTCATAAGTATTGGGGTCATAATGATTTCATGGGTATTTTTGTACCGTCTCAAGGCTGTTCGGGGGGTTTGCTTGTCTCTTGGAACTCATCATTGTTACGGGGGAATGTCTTAATTATGGCCAATAGGTGGTTAATGGTGCATTTTATTTCTAATCAATTTGATGTCCATGTTCTTTGTTTATGGTCCGTCTAATTATATGGATCATAATTAGATATGGGATAATTTATCTGCGGTAATTATTGATTATCAGAATGTAATTATCTGCGGAGATTTTAACGAAGTGCTATATAGTTTGAAGCGTTATGGAGAGGGTGTAACTCACTCTATGTTTTTATTTAGGAGTTTTGTTAATGATAATCGACTGTATGACATCCTCCTAAGTGGTAGAGACTACATGTGGTTTAACTCACATTCTTTTTCTCTAATTGATCGAGCGATGGCCTCAGGAGAGATTCTCGATATGTGGCCTTTGATGAACTTATTGACGGTTGATTCCTCCCTTTTGAACCTTCTTCCAATTGCATTTTCATCCCATGTTATTGCAAATACAGGTAGTAGACCTTTTCGTTCTCTCAATTGCTGTTGGGATAACACAAAATTTTTACCTTTCATTAAATCAAAGTGGGGAAGAATTTGTAGGAAATGGCCGACAAAGGATATGGATTTTAAGCTTGGAAAACTTAAGACTTCAATTAGCCATGACATTCTACCAATTTCGAGGATTTGGAGACGAAAATTAAAGCGTTGAGGGGAGAGTGGTGGCACTAACCTCGAACTCGAACGTCCGCCCAAGTGATTGCTCAAGTGGCTCTGAATTACATCTTGCTCGTTCATAATTGGCAATTAGTAGGCTTAGTCTTGAGAAGATACGACACCAATAGTCTCGGGTGAAGTGGGCACTCTTAGGAGATGACAATACAAAATTCTTTCATTGGGTGGCATCGGCTTGGTACAGAGGGAATTATATTATTCAGTTGGAAATAAATGGGCTAATGGAAAGTAATCAAAGTATTATAATTTCAACCATACAGGGATTCTACGTGGAGCTATTTACTGCAATGTAGTCAGTTCCTTTTTCACTAAGGGATCTAAGTTTTTGGCAGGTTAGTGCGAGAGTAAATTAGGGACTAGTTGCGCCATTTAGTGAGGCTGAAGTGTGGGAGACTGTCAACTCTTGTAATGAAGGTAAGGCTCCGAGCCTAGAAGGGTTCAATTTCTTTTTCTATAAATGATTTTGGACTAAGTTAAAGCCGTGTGTTATGGAGGTGTTTGATCAGTTATATACAATGGGGAGGCTACCAAGTTTAATCAAAAAGTCTTTTACCGTTCGTATATCAATGGTTCCGGGATCATCGACTTTGAGCAACTTTAGATCGATTTCTTTGGTGCATGGTATTTATAAAATTATCTCTAAAGTCCTTGCTACTAGGCTGAAACCATCCCTTCTAGAATTAATTTCGGAAGACCAATTCACATTTATCAATGGTAGGAGTATTCATGAGTGCTCTTTCATTTTGTCGGAGGTAATTCATTCTATCCATTCATGCAGACAATCATGTTTTACTCTTAAACTTGCTCTCAAAAAGGCGTATGATTGCATCTCTTGGAATTTTATTGATGCAATATTTCATAGGATGGGCTTTACCAATAGATAGATTAAATGGCTATCTGAGTGTAGGGAGAATTCGGTTACGTCAGTTTTGATTAATGGATCACCATGTGATCCAATTCAACTTCGAAGAGGGGTGAAACAAGGTGATCCAATTTCACCTTTTATTTTTGTGTTGGCTATAGAAGGGTTAAAACAATTGTTCGATGCAAGTATTCAATTTGGATTACTGCCGGGATTTTGCATTAACGGTTCCTCAAATAATGTTTCCTTAATTCAATTTGCGGATGACACTTTATGCTTTAATCTAGCGAATGAGACACTAATGCAATGGTGATGAGGATTTTAAGGTGCTTCTAAGTTATGTCGGGTTTGAGTATAAATTTTCATAAAAGTTTGATATTAGGGGTCAACGTAGAAGAGTCTCGAGTGATTGCTTGTGCCGATTTACTTGGTTGCAAGGTAGAAAAATTTTCGATTATTTACCTTGGTGCGCCATTGAGCTTTAGGCATCTTCCTTTATCGAGTTGGAACCCGCTCATTGCTAAGTTTCATAATAGACTTCAAAGGTGGAAAGGACAATGCTTGTCATATAGTGGGAGAGTTGTTTTAATTAAATCGATGCTTGCTTCGCTTCCCATCTACTTACTTTCACTTTATAAGCTTCCATCAACGGTAAATGTCAAGTTGGTACAACTCATGAGGAATTTTCTTTGGAAAGGGGATGCAACGACTAGGACCATTTGTAAAGTTGGGTGGGATACGGTTTCACTACCTAACTGTGATGGAGGTCTTTACATAAGGGATTTTAAAGTCGTTAGTTGTAGTCTTTTGTTTAAGTGGGTGTGGAAAAGTTTAGAGTCAACGATAAGGTGACATGGTAGCATGATTTATGTGTAAGGAGGTATAATTTATTTTCATGGATAGATTTGGAGAGTGGCGAATCGAGAGGTCTTTCTCATATTTGGAAAGGGATTATCTCTTGTTGTGTGTCTAATTCTAGTCTTTGGAATGTGTTTAAGGAAAATGTGAAAGTGCTAGTGGGAAATAGGATGGGTGGCTCCTTTTGGAATGATAATTGGACCTCGAACATTCTTCTAGCAGTGCTTTTTGAGGACTTTTTATGTAACCGAGAGGGCTGTAGCGTGATGGAGGGATGCACTTTTATCTTTAGTTCAACCCCTTTTCGAGGCCATTTTGGAGATGGAATTTAAGGGTGTCTTACCGTGAGAGGTGTATGCTGCTTAGGATTTGGGTTATGCAATCTAATCCAAATATTTTTGTAGATGTTGCAGGTGTTCCGAATGGATAGCTTGCGTGACATTTTTTTTCTAAGGTTGCCGATAGGTTTGTGTGGATTGATGGTGCATCAAGGGAGTTTACGATAGGCTGCTTTTGCACTTGGGTATATAGTTCGGTTCAACGTGATATGGGGGTAAATTTTGATATCATTTGGAAGTCATGTCTTGTGCCGAAGATAAAGTTCTTCGGGTGGCTCGTTTGGAATAGGAGATTACCTTCGAAAGCTTTCCTTTTTCATAGAGGATGCGTGGAAAATGAAAGTTGTCTTTTTTGTGGCGATTTGGAATCCATGGAACATGCGATGTTTCATTGATCTAAGGTCCACCAAGTATGGAGCGAATTTTTTCATATGTTCGGAGTGGTTGTTACTATCTTGGAATCGAGGTATAGTTTTAAGGAATGTTGGTGAGATCTATTCCGTATGAGTCCATATCAGGAGTTTGCGACGTCGTTGTGGTTCTTTATTGCGTGGAATATATGGAGAAGGAACAAAGTGATTTTTGAAGATCAACTCGGAGAAGTGGACATTCTTTTAGCGAGTTATTACCATCATTAGTTTATTTTTTCTTGTAATAGGCGTGTTTTACCATTTTGTACGAGTGATGTTTTCATTCATCCAAACCTATTGCTAGATTGTATATAATTGTTTCTTATCTGGAGAACAATATTTAATATTAATGACATGAAACGAGGGGTGGATGTTTTGTAGACAAGCGAACGCATCAACCTAGTTGGGACGTTCACCCCGAAATTTTCACCCGCCCCAAACTTTTTCCAATGGAGGGACACATTATTCTCACGAAGCTTTTTTTAAAAAAACATTCAAACAGTCATATAAATTTTGAACTTAAAATGCACATGACCTAAACAACGTGAAAGTAATAAAGCTTAGCCCCATACAAGCCCATTTAGTCTAAAAAAGGCTAATAATGAGTAACCCTAGAAGCAAGAGATGCATGGCAGCCCAATGGAGAGGCAAATCACCATCCATTCCCTATATAAAGAACACAAATCCCTAATAAAGGTAACTAGTTTTACACTCTCACTCTACACTCCATTTCTCCTATTTCATAAGTTGACTTCAGAGGGACTACGTCAGACAATCCGACCTAGTCTTTTGATCTCGTTTTTGTTTTGCAGATCAGCCTGTCTGAGATTCTACGACATCACAAAATATGTTAAATTTTAAGAGCTTTATATAATTTATTTAATATTTTTTATATAGTTTATATTCTAATAAGAGACGTAGAATGTTTTATTTGAAATTGTTTTTCCAAATCGTAGTTACTTTTTAAAAAAAATAAAATTTCACTAGTTTTCATATTAACAACAATTTTCAGATTTTGAAAAAACAACCATAAACTGACAGGAAAATAACGATGATCGTGATAAATAGTTCTCCAATTACCATCACTGCAATCTTGTGAAATTCCCATCTTTGATAATGAACTGAGGAACTTTTCCATAACCTGTTCAGAGGCCATGATACCCGCCCAGCCCGTGAGGGGGGACAGGGGCTAAAACTTCATCAAAGTGAATGAGTAGATGACGATGAATGACAATTGAGATGACTACAAATGAAGATAGTAATACACTGAGTAATTATATATTGAAATTATAGAAATAGGAAAATGAAAGAAGCAGGAAATGTTAAATAAATGCAGTGTTTTAAAAATCGGGTCTAGGCGGGATTTTTAAAAACACCGCCCCGATTTTGTAAAATCTGGCGGTGTTAGGCGGATGGCGGATCATGCGGCGCCTAGGCGGTCCTAGGCAACCTAGGCATCGATTTTTTAATTAAAAAAAATTAATATTTTAATAAAAAAAATAACATAAAAAAACAGTGTTTTAAAAATCGGGGCCTAGGCGCCTCCCAGGCGGGATTTTTTGAAACACCGCAGTGCATTTTTTATTATTTTATGTTTTTTACGTTATTATATATTAAACTGAATTGTTAATATTACCATTTTATTGTATTAGACTATTAGTATTTATATTATAATAATTATTATGTATTATTAAATATTAAAATAATAAAAAAATTGAATCCGCCTAGGCCCCGCCTGCGCCTAGCGCTTTTTAAAACACTGAATAAAAGTAATAGAATGAGAAAAAATAGCTATTGGTTGGTTGAGAAAAAGATAAAGAAATGAGTAAAGAAAAAAAATAAAAAGACTACCGCACGAGGAATAAAACACTGGCATTCCACCTAAATAACATGTTAGTCAACCATCAGGACTATGCTACACACGTACAATGTAAACACACCTAATTTTATTAGAACTAAGCATGTTAAAGCTCAAAAATTTTTAAATCGATCTTGTTTTTGAAATAAATACCCAAACCCAACCTGAACCCGATTTGATGAATAATTATTTCATATAATATATTCTTATATTATATGTGTAATAATCATTCTGGATTTTTATATTTTAACATGTTTGACTTTTGAGTTTAAATACAATAATTTGTACAATTTTTAAATAATTCAATTAAAAAATGCAATTACATGTAAAATATATACGCAATTACATAAAAAAAATTTCTCACGTATATTCAATGCATAATTTTTTTTAAAAAAAGAAATTTAGTATGGGTCATGAATTGGGTTTAAGAATGATCTCATAAACCACTCCCAAGTCCAGATCGAACCCGAAATTTTAAAACACGAGTCATACTGGCTTTGGTTGATGCTTTTAATGATAAACTAGACTCAAACCCACTTTATGATCAGATCTACATTTCCATTACCAAATCAACGCAATTCAAGAGATGTCTAATACTAAGAGTTTTTTAATCTTAATTTTTGAAAGTATTAGCTCAAAACAAGATTTATACTATTTTTTAATTACAAAATTATTATATTTAAACTAAATACAAAAATAATATGTTTATTTTATATTAATCACATATCAAACTAATATTATTATTTAAACAATACAAAGAATCATAAACTTCAAAAACATATTATGTGATTTCAAGGAACATGGAACTTTCATTTTCAAAAGAAAGTTACAATGAATGATTTTTTCTTAAGACAATCAATAAACTGACCTGTCAAACTAACAATTACGAAAATCAACAATTTTTTTTCTTCTTTTTCTTCATCTTTCCACTAACCTAAATTCTCTTCACCATTAAGGTACCCGCTTCATAACTTCCCAATTACGTGTCATGTAATAAAACTTAATGAAATTTATGTGCAATATGTTTTTTACAGTCATCTAAATAAGATAAAATATCAATAATACAAATAAGCTAATTAAAGATATATATGACTTGTTACACAAATGAGGAGTGACAGCATATGGATTATATTAAAGGAAGTTATATACAATATTTGCTAGGACAGGAAACTAATAAGAACCAAGAAAACAAGAATTTACTAAAATTAATGAAAATTGACACTTTTTTGTGGATCTTCCAAGTTTGAAACAGTCAAGTGCATATTCTTTTCTTCGGAAAACATGATGCAAAATTGTAGACAGTTGTTTGTGTATATATAATGCACCCCCTTAGTTACATAAATAACGCCATTATGTTTATCAATTTCATTAATTAATACTAAATTTTTTTGTTCATCATATATAAAACAAAAAAAACAGAAAAGTAGAAAAAAGGATAACAAAATGGTAGAAGGAGGTGTTGTTGGAACAGACCAATCAGACTTCACAGAATGTTGGAAGGTTTCCTGGAAAACTCCTTACATTATGAGGCTTGCTCTCTCTGCTGGTATTGGAGGTCTCCTTTTCGGTTATGACACTGGTAATACCACTTCCAAAGTTGTTGATATATTCGATTTTAAATTTGATAGAATTAATTAGATGTTAAAAATCGGATTGTTATTTTCTATTCAGTCTCTTATACATGCTTATTTTACAACGTATACTTGGAATCCAGGCAACATTTCGGGCGCTTTGCTATACATAAGAGATGATTTCGAACAAGTAGACAAGAGCACAATTCTACAGGTGAAACAAGTGATCAAATTTATCTCATTATATAAAGATTAAAGATAAAAGTGTTCATTAACATGTAAAAATTAATGAGAACAGGAATTGATAGTGAGCATGACAGTTGGAGGAGCGATTCTCGGTGCGGCTTTTGGAGGACTTGGAAATGACAAATTCGGGAGGAAAAAAATCATAATGTTTGCCGATGTAGTGTTCTTCATTGGTGCAATAGTAATGGCATTGGCACCAATTTATACAGTCATTATTCTCGGTAGATTTCTTGTTGGTATAGGTGTTGGAATGGCATCTATGACTTCTCCTCTTTACATTTCCGAAGTGTCGCCTGCCAGAATTCGCGGCGCTCTTGTTAGTACTAATGGTTTGCTAATCACGGGAGGTCAATTCGCAGCCTATCTCATTAACCTTGCCTTTGTCAATGTATGTACAATAATTCTATCATGTTTCTATACCAAAACTATACCCTACTTATTACATTATAATTCTTCAGACACCTGGAACTTGGCGTTGGATGCTTGGTGTAGCTGCTATTCCCCCTTTCGTTCAATTTTTCTTAATGCTATCACTCCCTGAATCGCCCCGATGGCTCTACAAAGAGGTTATACTTTATTTTATAGTATTTTTTTTATATATAATTAAAATAGAACGGTTGAGATCGAAATAAATTGTTTTCATTGTCATCAGAACAAGGTGGAAGAGGCTCGGGAAATTTTATCAAGAATCTATCCGATAGACGAAGTTGAACTAGAAATAAAAGCGCTAAAGGAATCGGTTGAAGTCGATAAGAAAATTGATGAACACACGGGGAAAGACGTTATTACGAAACTCAAAAATGCTTTTACTGATGTTGCAGTTCGAAGGGCACTTTACGCTGGGATTACTGTCCAAGTAGCGCAACAGTTTGTGGGAATCAATACTGTGTTATACTATTCACCAACCATTGTTCAATTCGCGGGATTCGCTTCAAATTCAGTGGCATTGGCCCTTTCTCTTGTTACTTCGGGTTTAAATCTAATAGGCACGGTTATTAGCATGCTTTTCGTGGATAGGTACGGAAGAAGAAGATTGATGCTTATATCCATGCTGGGAATCATATTCTTCCTCTTTGCTTTGGCATTTGTTTTCCATGAAGCGGCTGTTACATCTCCAAAAATCGATCTTGTTGAATCTAGAAATTTTCATGGAGGAAACAATACTTGTTCCAGCTTTTTACAGTCTACCGGAATTCCATCAGCAAAATTAACCTGCACCAAGTGCTTGAAAAACCATTGCGGCTTTTGTGCTAATAAAGCAAGCAAAGTAAGATTTCTATTTTCTTATTGCTACTTATTTGTCCTTCTTTAAGCAACGGAATTCTAAAGAACTAGTTCGTCGGTAATCTGTTACAGTTGGAAATATTTCCGTCGGTAATATGTTAGTAAATGAGTATTACTACCGTTGGAATTGTTTCGTAAGTAATCTGTTCCTAATTACCATTGGAATATTTTTGTCGGTAATTTGTTGCTAATAACCGCTGGAATATGTTTTTGTTTAATTAGTTTGAACCTGGAGCTTGCTTAGTGGATGACAAACAAGTAGAAGGTTTTTGTGCGGTGGATAATAGGACATGGTTTTCCGAGGGATGTCCGAGCAAAGTTGGATTTCTAGCTGTTATTCTTCTAGGGTTATATATCATATTTTATGCTCCTGGAATGGGAACTGCGCCTTGGATTGTAAACTCGGAGATATATCCATTAAGATACAGAGGTATTGGTGGAGGAATTGCAGCTGTTGCGAATTGGACTTCGAACCTTGTAGTCAGTTTAACATTTCTATCAATGGTTGAAGCTTTCACAGTTGCTGGTGCTTTCGTCTTCTTCGCTATGATCTCTTTGCTTGCACTCGTTTTCATTTACATGTTGGTTCCTGAGACAAAAGGTTTACAGATGGAAGATATTGAAAAGATGCTTAGAGTTGGTTTTACTCCAAAACTGTTCAGGAAAAAGAATGCTAAATCAGATTCAGGTCCTGCTTAAATTTGTCTATTCGACAAACAACATCAATTTATTTGGTATATGTTGTTCTTTATTCTTGTAATAAAAGGTCCATTCCTATTGACAGAGAAATATATGTTTCTTGTAATTTGTGTCAAACTACCACACTTGTTATTTTATAAGATTTTGCTCATAAATGTATGTTACTTTGCTTAGCTTTAATTACTTATCCTTTATTTATTTCTGTAAACTCACAGACTAACACTCGAAACAAATTAGGAATTAACAAGAATTTCTCTTTTAAGTCACACTCTTTTTGTATTACTTGTTATTTTTCATATCATAAAACTTCAATTACATATGCTATTTATATTAAACTAAGTGATTACTCATGAAACATTACAACTCTTCAAAATAACATGACTCTTCAACAAAATACATGTATCAACCTAATTCATAAACAAACCAAATCCATGAACCATAATAATGACAAATTCATGAACTTGTAAATCCATGAACAAACTCAACATATCTCTTGACCTTTCAACTTCAACTAATTTAATTTTATTCAACAAAACTCCCCTATAAACTTAAATGCTTCTTCCATCATTCATCCCTTCAGTAATTCCACTAACTTCCATGTGTTATTTCGATTAATTTCTCTAATCTACTCATCCATGGCATGTTTCCACTTCTCATCTCGCACTACCTCTTCAAAGCTTATATTCTCCGTATCTACCAAAAGACATACAAAATGTACCTCACGAGTCGAATCATACAAATCATGTAAAGTTCGTATTTTGGGTTGTTGGCGTTCATCTTCATCATCAATAGAATTAGAGTCTGATGGTATAATAGCTGGTGTAGTAGTTAAAGATTCTCCAACTTCAACGTTCATCTCCGTTGACTTATTCCAATCCCACTCGCTTGCTTCATCGACTCGTACATTTACTCATTGGATCAAGTAGCTTATACCCTTTTATTTGTTCATCATACCCAATAAAAATATATCTTTTTCTTTTATCTTCGAGCTTCGTTCTTTGCTGAGCTGGTACATGTGCATAAGCAACACTACGAAATATTTTGAAGTGAGAAATTGTTGGCTTTTGTCCACTCCATGCCTCCTATGGTGTTTGATCAATTAACTTCGAATATGAACACTAATTTTGTACATAGATGGCGCTTGTACAGCTTCTGCCCAAAATTACTTCTGCATCTTCTTACTTTTTAGCATTGATCTAACCATATTGAGAATGGTTCGGTTTTTTCTCTCAGCCAAACCATTTTATTGAGGAGTATATGGTGCGGTAAAAAATCTCCTTATGCCTTGCTCTTCACAATATTTCATAAAAGCTGTCGAGATATACTCACCACCTCTGTCGAACCGCACAGCTTTGATGTGTCTACTTGTTGCCTTTTCCACCATTACTTTAAATTTTCTGAACACTTCGAATGCCTCAGATTTTTCTTTCAAAAAATACACCCAAGTCTTTCATGAAAAGTCATCAATGAAAGAAATAAAGTACCTTTTGCCACTGAAAGATTTAGGGGTAATTGGTCCAAATATGTTAGTATGAATTAGTTTGAGAGGTTGCTTCGCATGATATTCAGCCTTCTTTTGAAACGAGGTTCTCGTATGCTTACCAAGAACACATTCTTCACAAAACCTTCCCTTATAGTCCATGTCAAGTAGCCCATGCACCATATTCTTTTTTGCTAATTCATTTAAACCACCATGATGTAAGTGACCAAAAAGAAAATGCCATAATGACACCTTTTCTTCTATATTGACTTGCAAACATTCTTCTTGTATGCTTCTTAAATTCATCTTGTACATGCGATTCCTCCCCATCTCAACTTGAGTAACTAAACATCCTTGCTTATCCCTCAAGTGCAACACACATTCCTTCATAGGTACCGAATAACCTTTCTCCATGAGTTACCCCATACTCAAAATATTTATCTTCAGATCTGGTATGTAATACACATCTTGGATTGACCACATCAAGCCATCCTTTTGTAAGTACAAAATTGTACCTAGGCCTTTGATCTTGACCTTTGACGTTTCTTCAAAAGAGACATGTCTATCTTCAACTTTTCGCATTTCCTTGAACAAATGCTTGTTTCTACACATGTGGTTGCTTGCATCTGAGTCAAGGTACCACACTAAGTCATTGTCGATGTTGACTTTAGTGTTAGCTATCATGAGAAAACCATCTTTCACTTCATCTTCTATGGCCAAATTGGTTATCTCTTCAATCGTTTTCTCGACTTTACATTCTTTTGCGAATTGTCCCATCTTGCCACAATTGTAACATCTTTTGGAATTGCAATCTTTTGCATAGTGGTCAAATTTGTGACATTTGTAGCATTCAACATCAGAATAATTTGACCAACCACCTCTTCCACAACCTCATCCTATTCCACGCCAATTTTGTTGGCTTGATTTCCCATTGTTCTCATAATTCCCTTCTTAACCACAGCCTCTACCACCATAACCATTTCCTCGACCTCTACTACCTCGACCTCTACCTTGAGAATTTTGAGAGTAGAGTACCTTTTCATCTTTGATGGACGCCTTAGTTTTAAGTGTTTGCTCGAGAGTCTCCTCCTCCTTCTTCTTCTTACGCTGCTCGTGTGCCTCAAGAGAACTAGCAAGCCCATCAAATGTTAGCGTTGCTAGGTCCTTTGACTCTTCAATGGCACATACGAAATTCTCGAAACTATCAGTTAGCGATCTCAAGATTTTCTCCACTACTCACACATCGGTTAAATCTTCACCGTTTTGTTTGAGTTGGTTTGCCACAGTTTGGACACGAGGGACATAGTCAGATACTCCTTCTGACTCCTTCATCTTCATACTTTCCAATTCACCATGAAGAGTTTGCAAGCGAACTTGCTTTACTCGATCGGCTCCTCTATACACACTCGCCAAAATGTCCCACACTTCTTTTGAAGTGGTTGCAGTTGCAATCTTCTCAAAGCCTTATTCCTCAACTTCTCTAAACAACATATACAATGCCATTTTATCCTTCAATTATATTTCTTTCAATGTCTTAAGTTGAGCTGGCGAATATGCAATAGTAGATTCGGGTTCTACAAAACCAGTCTCGACTATTTCCCAAGCATCTTGAGATTCGAGAAGTGATTTCATTTGAATGCTCCAATTCTCATAGTTTCCTTTCATCAATCGAGGCAACGGTAACTGACCCATTACATTCGTCATCGGCTCTGATACCAATTTGTATACTCACAGACTAACACTCGAAACAAACTAGGCAATTAACAAGAATTTCTCTTTTTTAAGTCACACTCTTTTTGTATTACTTGTTTTTTTCCATATCATAAAACTTCAATTACATATGCTATTTATATTAAACTAAGTGACTACTCATGAAACATTACAACTCTTCAAAACAACATGACTCTTCAACAAAATACATGTATCAACCTATTTCATGAACCAACCAAATCCATGAACCATAATAATGATAAATTCATGAACTTGTAAATCCATAAACAAACTCAACATATCTCTTGACCTTTCAACTTCAACTGATTTGAGTTTATTCAACAATTTCTGCAATAATTGTTCACTCTACGAAATATTATTGTGAAATTAATTTTCAGTATAGGTATATAATGAATCTATCATTAAACATATTTAAATTTTGAGTTTTGTTCAAGTTAAGATAGATACATCGAAGCATAACTCATGAACTACTTGTTTTGTTATACTATTAGAAGTTGCTTGATGATGAAAACAAAAAAAATTATGTGCTTCTATTATAATAACAACAACGATACCAATATTCAGTCGAGAAACCATCCACCACAATTCTTAGCACCGACAAAGTCTACAACCTCACTACCAAATCGCATTTTGCTCACGAGGAATGGAGTAAACACATCGATTATTTACCCTTGTCATCACACTGATCAATAGTTATTTCTCATTTGGTTGAATTATTATTATTATTATTATTATTATTATTATTATTATTATTATTATTATTATTATTATTATTATTATTATTATTATTATATTGATTCCATCCCTACTTGAATTTGGTTGAGATTTTCCAATAAACTAAAATATCCATTGTCATAGTCTAATTCTTTTCAAATGTATGGGTTAGTATGTTTCCAGTTTCGGTATGGGAACCTTATTCGAATGTCAATGCAAGCCCAATGTGTTGAGCTCCATTGTTGGATCATCCTTGCTTGCCATCCCTTTTTGCTAGCATTACCGCAAGTAATGACGAGCTGCAACTACCACTATGTTCTCAAACAAGTGACCGCTTTCTTTGGGAACTTGGAAAAGAAAAGGCATTCAGCTCTGTAAGCTTTTGTGAAGGTTTCTATCTCACACCCAGTTGGACACAAAAGGTTTACAGATGGAAGAGATTGAAAAGATGCTCAGAGTTGGTTTTACTCCAAAACTGTTCAGGAAAAAGAATGCTAACTCAGATTCAAGTCCTGCTTAAATTTATCTATTCAATATTACAATATCAATTTTTTCAGTATATATTGTTCTTTATTCTTGTAATAAAAAACCCATTCCTATTCACAGAGAAATATATGCTTCTTGTAATTTGTGTCAAACTACCACACTTGTTATTTTATAAGATTTTTCTCATAAATGTATGTTACTTTGCTTAGTTTTAATTACTTATCCTTTATTTATTTCTACAATAATTGTTCACTCTACGAAATATTATTGTGAAATTAATTTTCAGTATAGGTTTATATTGAATCTATCATTAAACATATTTGAATTTTGAGTTTTATTCAAGTTAAGATAGATATATCGATGCATAACTTATGAACTACTTTTTTTATTATGATAATACAAGTTGCTTGAAGATAAAAACAAAAAAAAATTATGTGCTTCTATTATAATAACAACAACGATACTAATAATTAGTCGAGAAGCCATCCACCACCATTCGTAGCACCGACAAAGTCTACAACCTCACTACCAAATAGCATTTTGCCCACGAGGAATGGGGTAAACACATCGATTATTTACCCTTGTCATCACACTGATTAATAGTTATTTCTTATTTGGTTGAATTATTATTATTATTATTATTATTATTATTATTATATTGATTCCATCCCTACTTGAATTTGGTTGAGATTTTCCTATAAACTAAAATTTGCATTGTCATAGTCTAATTCTTTGCAAATGTATGGGTTAGTATGTTTCCAATTTCGGTATGAGAACCTTATTCGAATGTCAATGCAAGCTCGATGTGTTGAGCTCCATTGTTGGATCGTCCTTGCTTGCCTGTCCCTTTTTGCTAGCATTACCGCAAGTAATGACGAGCAACATCTGCCACTATGTTCTCAAGCAAGTGACCGCTTTCTTTGGGAAATTGGAAAAGAAAAGGCATTCAGCGTTGCAAGCTTTTGTGAAGGTTTCTATCTCACACCCCGCTAGACACAGCTGAGAATTAATTTTATGATGGTTTGGAATTCTTGCTTGCCCTAGAAAATTCGATGATTCTTCAGCTGGTTAGTGCTCCATGGTCATATTCCTACTAGATCATTCCTTGTTCGTCGAAGTTGCAACTCTGTGTTGATGACGGTTGCCCATTTTGCTCAAAACCAGAATATGTTTATCATATTCTTATGCTTTGCCATAGAAGCAGAAATATTTACTGTTCTGCCCTCAGATGGTTGGGTTTATGCTTACCATTGCCATGCTCTGCGTACTCTTTTTAGCAACTCTAGAAATCCTAATTTAAAACTAGTCTCTATAGCTTTGTTTCACAATTGATTGGTCCTTGCGGAATTCAAGAAACAAATTTGTGTTTGATGGGGTTTTGACCATTGAAGATCATTTAACAATGTGTTTAAATTTGTGTTGGTTCCATTTCAAAGCGATATGTTTGCGTCTCGGTTTTGGATCTGTTTGTAAATCTGGGGTTGCTTCTTTCTTGTAACTAAATTTGCATATCTCTTCTTTAGAATCACTTCTTTACATATATATACATATACACACACACACACACATGTATACACACACACACACATACATATACATAGGGAATTTTTCTTAGGATTGGATGTGTGGAATGGTTGTATGTTTGGTATGAGCCGTTAGCCACCCTAACCGGTCAGTTTTATCAGAGTTGAAACTACCTTAACCATTTCACTCATCTCTTCCCCTATTTTTTCTTCAAATTAAAATTAATTGATTTTAAATTATTGTATATTTGTTCATTAACAAGAGTTATAGTTTTATATAGGAAATTCATAGAATAGTTTTTTCTATTTTAATGCTCTAAAAAATATAGTATTGTTAATCATCGTAAAAAATGTATATAATCCTATATCAAAAGGCTCTATGTTATAAAATAGATCACCGCAGTCCTTCAACAAGTATACGCTTAATAGTAGTAAATCAATGCAGTTCCTCTACCATTTTTCTGATCTGTGAGGTGTTGATCAGTCCAAATAGTACTGCAATGTCTTCGAACAATCATTTTCCAATACACAAAAGGGTAACATAGTGGATGCAGGATTATACGCAACAGTAAATTATGAAAAAAAATGCACAAATATCGTAGAATCATAATCTTAATAAATTCCAATTTCTTTAACGATGAAAGCATTAAAATATCGTATTAAAAATTTGAAGTTTCAGGATGACCTGTAATGGAAAAAATTAGAGTTTCAATAAACAACGTTTAATGCATCTACACACAGGGGCGTTGGCATGGGGGGTTGGGGCTTCAGCCCCACCCCAACTGCCGAAGGTTCCATGTATAGGTACCTTACAGCCCCACCCTCCAATGATGAAATTTTATAAAGCTTAAGGTAGGAGATGAAGTGAGAAAGCAAAAAATAAAATGATATATTGAAACTTAAATGTGGAGATATGTTAAAGGAAATTTTATAATATATCATTACTCATACATTAATTTGGGGTGTTTTAAATTTAACTATTTCCATTTTGAGTTGCAATAAATTTATTTATTTTTAAAGTATATTCTTTCAAGATCTTTTTGCTTATGTATACCTAATTGTTTTATATATTTTTTATTTTCAATCAATGAAAGTAGAATAATATTAAATTTCAAATGTTATAAAATTTGTTACTATTTAACGATTAAAATACCACTGATTTGAGATTTTTTCTAAACAAATCACACGACATTAATAATTTATTGGACTAATTTTTTATAAGCTAAAATATATAGTTGTCACTTAACGATCACCGACTAGAGAGTCCTACCCCACCCGGGGTCCTGGCTCCGCCACTATCTACACTCCATGAACTTAATCAAAATGGACTCTTACCACCATGAACTTTGAAATGTGACAGATAGCGTCATGTACTTGTTTAAAGTGCATCACTTTACCCCTCATCACCACGTGTCAGTTTATGGTTAGTTTGACTTTTAAAGATGTCATTTTTTTATTTTTTTCTCTTCAACCAGAAGCTGACATGTGATATTGAGGAGACAAATTGGTGCATTTTATATAAGTTCAGGGAATATTTGACATATTTGAAAGTTCAGGAGCAAGAGCTCATTTTGGATAAGCATTGGAGAATGTAAATTCATTAACCCATAGAACAAAAAAATTCACGGTCACCGTTCACAAATTAGATTGTTTATAGTGCGGTTATAATTTTTCCATTTCTATGGAAAAAAGTTCAAACCATGCTCCCAACTTTGATGTCTCCGAATAGAATCGTATTCAATTTTCGACATATTTATATTTATTAGAAAGAGGAAATTGATTGAAAAAAGAAAGTGAATAATACGAAGATAATGAAATAACAATGTTGTAGTATTCAGTAGGGTCGATAAATAGGTCTAATGACCCTTTTTCGAGTCCTTTACGCTGCTCAGAGGTTATACGAAAATTCCCTCTAAAGCTTCTTTTATGTAAATAACTAGCTTGTAGTTTTTACATGAAGACCCTCCATGCACCAAATTGAGTATAATTTATTTGAAATGTGAATGCAATGACAAATAATATGAAAGGGAAAAGAAATTGCAAACTCAGATTTTTATACAGGTTCAACCTCTACCTAATCTAGTCCTTGGAGACTCTGTCCAAGTATTAATTCTCTAATGATTCTTCTTTGGCTGAAGAAACAAACCGCTACAATGCTGATTTAAGTACCATCCAACAACCACAACAATTTGAGCTTTCCCAATATAGAAATATCTTTCTTTCTGTATCTAAGGCTCAAAGCTTTTCAATACATAGAGTACCTCTTTCGTCTAGTATCTAAGCTCTCTCACACTAACTTAGCACCTAAGCTAGTGATTACAATTTTTGTTAAAAGTGAAAGAGGAGAGTTTTTGAACTATGCTTCAGTGAAAACTCGAATACAAACGAATTAGATTTTGAGTTTACTTGATGATTCAGAAGTGAAGTGTTTGTAGAGATTTTGTGATATCTTGATTGCTTTTTGATTGATAATCCTTCACCACCTTTTAATGTTGGGATAAATCATCCTTTTATATGAGTTAAAGAGATTTCCATTGAGCTTGGACTATAGCAGGATATTTGGCCATTGTCTCTTGAATGTAGCAGTTTATTTTCTCGTTTAGACATGGCTTGTTCAAGTAGAATCCGCACGATCTTTGTGAGAGAAAATTCTTAGTCCCCACAATATATGATTGTCTGGTATATATGAGAAGGGATGTTTTTGTTCCTAGGACAGCAACAGATTTCATCCTTTTTCTCTAGAGAGAGCTTTTTGCACTCAGTGGCATTTAATGATATCATCTCCCATAACTCTTGTGTAAATTTACTAATAAGTCCTAGAGCATCTTTTGATAAAAACTTCTACTGAGGTGAGGCTTCTTCTGATGTCAGTAGGTTATTCTGAAGTAATAATTCCTACAAGGGTTCTTTAACGTCTCTTCTAAAGTGTCGGACTCTCTGAACGTTTTGATGATATTCAATCTTCTGAACTTAGAAACAACAAAACGTTATTTCTAATATCTGAATCCAACAATCTCCCTCATTTTGTTGGTTCTTGTGATCCTTAAGCACATAGATAATTTTTGCTCCCTCATAATGTTAGGCTATTCTGAAATGCTTCTATCTTCTTGAAGATCTTACAGCATGTTTTAAATATCACATAAGATAGTACAACGCATAGTTGTACTCAGAGTAGATAACAAAAGGATTTTCATTAATAAATCTTCTGCTCTTTAACTGAGTTAAATGCATGAAGATGATTACATAATTACATGAAGAATGTTATTCTATTTCATTTTTACAAAATCATAATCTTTTAGCTTTTTCAAGTCTTGGGCAGGTCTATCAATCTCCATAACTGAGTTTGTAGAAGAAAAAATCATTGCTTTCCAAAATTTCCTTGAATTTGTGCTTATCCTTCTCCCTCCACTCAACACTAACAAGTTGAGCAACAATTTTATCCTCATCTAAAGAAAAACGTTGAATACATTCTTGAACGGCAGCAGCATTTGCTTGAAGAGGAGGAGAATCTGCTTAATCATCTTAGTTACCTTGTTGGAGACCACTGGAAAAAATACTTTCAAGGATATAAGAGTGAGAGATTTTTTTTATTCTAGATCCATTTAGTGTTAAGCCCATTAGCCAGGTGCTGGAGGTAAGGTACAATCTCGCTATCACGGGAGCAGAAGGAGTGAAGTGATAAATTGCCCAATTTATCACCTAAGGAATTTACACTTGACTGTAAGGATTGAAGCTGATCATTTTACCTTGCAATGACACTCTCTTTAACCTCCTCAATTTCCTTTACAATGTCAGCACTCTCTCTTTAAACTCATTAGATATATCATCTGATATCTCATTTTTATAGGTAAAGGCATCTTCATTTACCCTTTGGACAGTGCTATTAATGGCCTTGATCACTTCAGCATGAATCTTCCTTTTAGAATTCTCAATGGCCTTGAGTGTTTCTGCTTTGAAGTTAGATAGAAATTTTAGCATATCACCCTTGAATCTTCCCCTACTACCATAAGCTGATCATATTCTATCTTCGCAATCCATTAATCTCACCTTTCAATCCCAGAGAATACTCAGTTTGACATTTCTCAATAGTTATTCCAAGAGTGAATATAACATCAGCTATTTTCCTCCGAGATTCTAGCCTATACCCGAAGATTTCATCATAGGTGAGCTTAATTCCTCTTTCTCCTTGAGCTAGTCTTTCATTCATGGCTACCAAGGTATCCCTTATTCCTATATAATTGTCCAGCGTTATCTCCATCAAAGGCTGTAGATGTTGGATTTGCTCAGACACTAGTGCAGAAAGGGCCTATAGGGTCGCACTTTTTGGGAGGGTTCTACAAGAAACCGTTTGCATTGAGTATTAAAAAACATGGAGGCGGTTATTACGAACGGTTGTTACGTAACAACCGTCCGGAATACATATAAAAGTATTACAGACGGTTGTTAAACAAAAACTGTCTGTAATACATCGTCCGTATTATAGTATTGCGAATGGTTATTTTAAATAAACCGTCCACAATGAACATAGGTATTACGGACGGTTATTATATAAAAACCGTCCGCAATACCCTTCCATAAAAATTATAAATAACGTATTACGGACGGTCATTATTTATGGATCGTCCGTAATACTTATTACGGACGGTCTTATTTTAGAACCGTCCATAATAACCTTTTATAATTCCCCTGTTCTCACCATTAACCTCCGCCGTTCTGACTGTTATAGTCTCGGATAACTCCACCACCTCCGTCGCATCCCGTCGCTCCACCGCCTCCGTCGCTTCTCCATTCGTCCACTTTCTTTCATCTTTCTTTTTTTCTAGGTATGTGGCCGGTTTATTCAAGCTTTTAACCTAATTGAAATCTTATGTTTTACTCTTAACACAGGTCTCTGCTCTCTAGATCACTACTCTCTCTAGCTCGATTTAGGACCAGCTGAAATTCGGTCAAGTTCCTTCTAATCTGTCAGCTGTAGAAACTCTGCCAACCAGGTAATTTTGAAGGATATGTTTGGTTATTTATAAATGAACAAATTTGTGCTGTGATGTGATATCTCTTTTATAGAAGCTTAATCTCTTTTATCTTGAGTTGATGATTGTGATGATGTTGAGATATATGCTGAAAGTTTTGGACTTGTATTAGGGGTTTACTGTAAATTTGCTAGTTTATATATTAATTGCAATTTATAATATATATATAGTCTTTGCTTTAGCATCTAAGAATTTCTAAATTAGTATGTAACA
>CATIWQ010122089.1:0-20856 GCA_949673415.1 Euphorbia schlechtendalii | reverse complement strand
TGTTTCCACCCTGGGATGCATGCGTGTAATGCCATGAATAGGTATTTGAATTTATTTCCATTCATTGTCACATTGATCACGGAACCAGGGTTTATTTGTCTTATCATGTAGATCATGCTTGGAAGCATGTTGTACGATTCGGACGGAGAACCTCTAATTAATTTAAGCACTTCTTCCCTTGCACGCCACGCCTTTTGGTAGTTGATGTCGGCTCCCAATTTGATTTTCACATCATTGATGATGTCTACTGGGTCGTAAACCTTCTTTTCATTCAAGTATTCATTCTTTATGTACTTTGCAACCACTGATTTTGTTGCCTGTCCATTCCCAATATATCTCTTATCAATATTACAGTTGTGCTCCTCTACATACTTGATAAGTGCGAATTATACCAAGAAAATACAAGTATAAATGGCTTTAAAATCACCTAATTCAGAGTTGAATTATAGAAATTATACAGGATTATCTGATTTTTGTAGGTTGCTCTCAATGGTAAGCTGATTGCTGAAGAAACCAGAAGGAAAGCAAGGAAAATGGGCTATATAAAGTTGCTGGACATAACCCACAGCCCATTAAGGGAGAGGAAGCCCAATCCACTTTTGAAGCTGATATTTTGGAAAGGAAGTTGACCATTTTAACCATAGAATGTTGGAGAAGCCCCCTTAGCTTGTTGATGACACCATTTGCATGTGGTGTAGGAATTTTTGTAATATTTTATGTGCAAGTGGACATTCTAGATTGGTCCACTTGCCTCCACTTATGCATGTAGTGTAGGATTTTTCTATATTATTTAAGTGCAAGTGGACTTTCTAGATTGGTCCACTTGCACCTATAAATAGGAGACTTCTCTTTTTGGAAAGTAGTTTTTGGATTGGTTCTTTTTAGTATTGTTGTGTTACTTTAATCACTTTTAATTAAATATTCTGTTTTTCATGTTTAATTTGTTGTTTCATTTATTGCTCTTGTATTCTTTCATGTCTATGGCTAACTAATTTTCCAATAGGCTAAGTCAGCAAGCTGACTGGGCTATTAAGAGGTTTTATTAACTTTCTTTTTCTATTTTAACATCATCTTAAGATTGATTGTTTTGTGTTTGATATTTAATGTCTCATAAGTCTGGCCAAACTTATGTTTAGTGGAATCAAGAAGGACCTAAAGGTGAATTGTGAACACGGAACTAACACGAAACACACACTTCACACGTACCGAAAGGGATTAGGAGTGTGTTAGGGGTTTCTATTAAATTTAATAGAATGCTTGCTTGTTCTTAATGCTTAAAGTGTAACTCGTATGTGGAGAAATCCCAGAGTGAAACCTTATAGAATCTAAGCAATATGATAGTATGCTGAGCTTAGTGAATTTAGTGCAAGATACCTTAGATCTACGTGCTAAAACATGTTAAAATAACAGAAGGAAGTTACCTCTAAGCCTATTTAACTTGCTGGTGATGCCTGTGCCTTTATTTATTGTTAATTTCAGTCACAGCAATCTGCTTTCAGTTTAAAGCAATCATAAATTTCACTACTTTGTTTATTTTACTCAGTTATTATATTCTCGTGACTTGTTAACTTGCCAATTTACTTAAAAGATTTAAATATTTCCCTTGCTCCATGTGGGATGATACTTGGTCTTGCCACTTGCTACTAAAAACGAACTAGTATACTTGCTAGGTATATTCGGGCACCACCAATACTTCCTCACTACAAACAATCCATTGTAATTTTGCTGCGACGCTTTTAGCATCCAGGGGCAATCCGGTTCATTGCATTTCAAGTAGTATTGCTTGGGGCATGATTTCACTACTTTGAATTGGAAGTTGTTTTTAATAGCGTAAAAGCTTATTGCATATTTCAGAACATTCTTATCATTAAATACTTGATTCACCTTGAGTCTGTCATCTTTCAGATATCTCCACATCTTCAACATCATCCTCTATGGAATCTTGCTCGACGCAACCATTTATCTCCTTTATGGCCATATTTGTGATGTTGTCAATGTAGGTAGAGTGTTCATCTTGAGAATGTTGTGTAATGGCTAGATTGTAAGAACAATCTGCCCTTTCAAAATGACTTCCATTATTTTCTTCTTCCATCAAAATCATGTCCTCTCCCTCTTCTTCTTCTGTGGGACCTAACCAAGCATGAAAAGATCACTTATAAACATGAGATACAAGCATTCTGCTAGATTCCTATCAGTTGTGCAGAAACTGGATCAGTCACTAGCTTGATTCCAGCTGTATACGAGGAAAATACCAGTTGGACATTTTTAACTAGTTTGTGCAAATGAATGTTTAAAAAAATGTAAGTGCTAGTTGTTTACTAGCTAAATACCAGCAGAATACTAGTAGTTTTCTAGATGTATATCAGTTTGGAAATTACAATTTTCTACAATGCAGAATACTAGCAGTTTACTATCATTATACAAGAATTTCAAAAATGCATTAGAGTTTACCTTTAGTAGAATAATAGTTTGACATATTAACTTTGTTAAATTTTGCTGAAATGTATATGTTTTGATGATACTAGTATAAGGTCTGAATTGAATTCAAAAGCAGCATATTTTTGTGTAAATGAATACATTAAAAACATGTAATTACTAGCAGTATATCAGAAAAGTACCAGTAGAATACTAGTTGGATTTTTCAAAATTGCTTAAATGCAGAAACTGGATCAGTCACTAACTTAATACTAGCTGTATATGAGGAAAATATCAGTTAGACAATTTTAACTAGTTTGTGCAAATGAATGCTTAAAAAATGTAAGTACTAGTTGTTTAGTAGCTAAATACCAGCAGAATACTAGTAGTTTTCTAGATGTATATCAGCTTGGAAATTACAATTTTCTACAATGCAGAATACCAGCAGTTTAGAGTTTACCTTCAACAACTGCAAATATTTTATCAAACTTTGTGATACATAGTGGATAACTGTTCATTATTTTGCTTTGCGATTTGTATGAAAGGAAAAAATGCAAGAACATATCATTAGTGATTTCCATGGCAGGATCTCCATCTGTAACTTGAAATTCTATCTTCAGATCTTCTGTGTCTTCATTTATTTCCAAGCTTTCAACTAGGACCTTTTTGAATTCAGAAAAACTAGAAGATTGCAAAATTAAGATGCCAGCAACTTTGTAACCAACGAATTTCAAGTTTTCATTCCATAATCCGTAGCAATGAATTAAAACGAGAATTCATTCCATTCTATAAGTTTTAGAAATCAAAATTAATTCATTTTTCTTCTCAAACAAATGCTTTTACTTCGGAAATCAAATTTACTGAGCTTAGATACTTACTTGATTGATAGAGATGTGAAGAAATTGCAATTTGATTTTGAAGAGATATATATCAGTTGCGGTTTAAGCTTGCGAGAAAATAGAGAATTTTGAGAATAAAAGATTCGGATTTAAAGATCGCGTTTAGTTTGTGGGAAGAAACTGTACTTTATATAGGACGTATCAATTGTAAAGAGGAAGTTCAAATTTGATACTGAATGATAATTTTCCATTAGAATGTAAAAACTGTAATTTTAAAACTATTCCGGTGCAATTATAAAATTTGCCAATTATGCAACTAATAACCTACTCAAATTCGTTGAATAATGAAATAGTGATTTTCTTCCAAAAATTACTCTTTTCCCCCTTTCTTCACTCGCATGGGATATCGACCACTGCCGCCTCTCTAATCTCCGCAGCTCCGCTCAAATCAGGTAATTTTTCCTTCGATTGTTTCGTTTCCCGATTCGTCGAGCTGAGAATACTTTTGAAATTCTTCTCGTCTTCTGGATTTTTCAGCAATTCAACTGTGAATCTTCTGTCCTCCTTTTACCAGCTGATTCCGATAACAAGGTATCGTTTCCGATCTCATGTTCGTTATCACTTATATGGATTAGACTTGGGGTTTCATAGCACTACACTCGCTTTGTAATCTCCAGTCCTGGAACCACCTCTCTGATAATGGATTCCGGCGGCCGGGATCGCTCCGCTTTGAATTACTAAGCTGTCTCAGTTGTACTTTGATTTTATTTGAACTTAAAATTACGCTGTTGCTTGATTTGATTACCAGATCTTTTGTTAAAATGCCCTCAAAAAGGATTGCTAGATGAATTAGGTTTTTTATTTGAAAATGTTGCAGGTAGGAATTAGCTATGGCTGCCTCCGAAGAGAATAGTGCCTTGTTCCCAATTTTCATTCTCACAATAATGGCACTGCCTCTAGTGCCGTATACAATTGTCAAGTTATGCCGTGCTGCTTCCGGAAAAAGTAAGAGCATCAATTGTAGGTGCTCTGAATGCTTCCATTCTCGGAAGTACCGGAAATCTATTTTCAAGCGGGTGAGTGTTTTTGTACGGCAACTTCGATCTGTTCTTGAGATAATGTTCTTTCTCTGAATTTTCATGCTCATTACTAAGTTTATTTGACCCTCAATTTGGCAGATTTCAAACTTCTCCACTTGGAGTAATTTGACATTGATACTTCTTTGGATCGTCATGATATTTTTGGTGTATTACATAAAAAATATGAGTCGTGAAGTAAGTATTCAGATCTTCAAGTAGAAATTATTTATGTAGATTCTTGACATGCTACAATACAATCACTTTTGTATATGTTCTTCAAATCTTGTCAATCGGGTTTGGGACCTTACATTTGAATTAATAGAGCAATTCGTACTCCTATTAAAAAAATGATGTTGTTTTTTTCCTTTTGTTGATATAAAACAGATTCAAGTTTTTGATCCATTTACTATACTTGAACTGGAACCTGGCGCCTCAGATTCGGAAATAAAAAAGAGTTATAGGAGACTATCTATTATATACCATCCTGATAAAAATCCAGATCCAGGTTAAATGTGTTTCAGCTATTTGTTTCCTTCTGTTTATTACGTAAATTTCGTTCTATAGAGAATGGTAAACTATGTTTTTAATGGCCTGTGCCTACTAACCTTGTTTTCTGCTTTTTATTTCTGCAGATGCCCATAAATACTTTGTGGAGTTCATTACAAAGGCTTATCAGGCTCTCACAGATCCAATTTCTCGTGAGAATTATGAAAAATATGGCCATCCTGATGGAAGACAGGTGATGCACCGTATTTTTTAAAGAAGCATCAACATTTTTCTTTTGATGTACTTGTTGATTGATTCCACCATCTACAATTATTGTTCTTTTTGAACTGATATATAGTACAATTTCTTCAGGGGTTCCAAATGGGCATAGCTCTTCCACAGTTCCTGCTGGACATTGATGGGGCATCTGGTGGAATACTTCTACTCTGGATAGTTGGTGTTTGCATTCTCTTACCTTTGGTAGTTGCTGTCATTTATCTTTCAAGATCGTCAAAGTACACCGGGAATTATGTTATGCATCAAACTCTTTCAGCATACTATTACTTGATGAAATCTTCTTTAGCTCCTAGGTAATTGATTCATACCTATTATCTAGTAATTTTCATTCATGTCATTCTATCTCGTTGCTTGGATATTATCATAGTCTGAAAAGACCTTGTTCTTTTCAGCTGAACTGAATTTTTTTGTTAATTATATCTATGTTGAATTGAACTGAACATAAGTTGAAAACAACAATGCGTCAGGGCCTAACTGCTTTAACAAATGTGCATTTTATCATTTTAGATGAAATATTTCACTTCACTGTAGTCAGTTCACTAATATTTTGCTATAAAGTACAAGTTGATACCTAATGCTAAGTTCATTGTCTTCCTTGAAGTTGATTACCTTACTATGGTGCTGCTTAATCAGAGTCTCATTAAAGTTTATATAGTTAATGGATGTCAATTGAGTCCCCTTCTTTTTATTGAACTTGCGTGTTAAATCAAGTATGTGTCAAATGCTGGGCTTGTTGATTTCCATTGAGATTCTTTGAAAGTTTCTTTTGCCTACCTTTGCAATTGTGGAAACATTTACTGTATGAAATATAAATTTGCTGTTTTCGTTAGTGATATTTTAGTAGGGATGAAAACGGGGCTTAATGGAGCGGGGAATGCATTCCCCATCTCCATATCCATTAAGGTTTCGGGGAGAAAAATATTCCCCATATTTATATCCATATCCATATCCATTAAGGATTCGGGGATAATTTTTCCTCCATTTTCTTATCGGGTATTGGATATTCTCCATTTCACCACTAAAATAAATAATATGTAAATATTTTCAGAGCTTCATACAATAAAAACTTTGAATCTTTACTTAAAAATTTTGTTTGATCAAATTGTTTCAATGTTTAATGCTAAATAAATTTGAAGTCTTAATATATAATATAAAAAATCTATCACATTACATAAAAAATCCTTAGAAAATAAACATCAAACTTGAGATGCAATGTTCAGCATTCAAATTAAGAGTATAGATACTGGAATGGAGATCTATGCTCTTCTAATCTCCCTATAATTCCCTAATATTTTGTAGTATGTGGCACATGTGTCCTTAAATTCTTACACATTTTAAGGCAGATAAAGAGGATATGTATTTTTGGTTAACATGTACCACATGAATGTAGTTATGAATTTCTTTCCTTCAATTCCTTTCCCTTAAACAGTGCGGTTGGCCAGGTCTATTTTGCGCTTTGTTTCTTGATCTGAAGTTCAATTTTTTTTCTACATCCAACTTCAGCAAAGTTATGGAGGTTTTCACTAAGGCTGCGGAATATATGGAAATTCCAGTTCGTAGGACTGATGATGAACCTCTTCAGAAGCTGTTTATGTCAGTTAGAAGTGAGTTGAATTTAGACCAAAAGAATATGAAGCAAGAACAAGCTAAGTTTTGGAAGCAGCATCCTGCAGTGGTTAAGGTAGTAGTTAACAATTTTTATACTATCAGAACATTCTGTTATATTCATTGAGGAGTTTCAATGAGTTTCATAGACTTAATTATTTGCTTTTTTTTCTACAGACAGAATTATTAATTCAAGCTCAATTAACTCGTGAATCAGCAGCCTTGTCAGCAGCTTTGCTGGGTGATTTTAGACGTGTGCTAGAACTTGCACCTCGTCTTCTTGAAGAATTAATGAAGGTATGTTCATCCTATATTATAATTTTCAACTATTGTCATAGCATTAGTTAGTTTGGCTTCTGTCAGGGTACCTCCTTAGGCTCTGGGATCACCAGGCTCCAGCCTCATTGCCCAGATGCATGCCAAACTCCTCACATGCAAAAGGCTTGCGCCTGGATGCACCAGGCTTCAGGCACTTGCCTGACACAAATTGGACTTTTTTCTTGGAAATATAACGATAAGCTTAGAGTTTAGGATAGAAAAGAAATAGAATTAGAAATTTGGAAAAAAAGAAGGAATAGTAGTGAATGCTTATTAATTATGGAAGGAGAGAAGTTAGGAAAAGAAACTATAGAAATAAGAAACATAAATCCGAAAGTTAGAAGTTACAAAAAAAGAAGGGAAGAAAAAGCATAAATATGAACTGAAAGAAAGAAAAGACATCTCAGTTTTTATTTTAAATAAATTAATAGTTCGTTATAGTTATTTTACTACTATTCAGAATCTAAAATAATTATCCAGGTCTCTTAACTATTTTTTATTACAAGTATATACATAGCAAAGATATGGTACTTTATATCTATTATTTGTTGATATTCAATTTATTTATAGTTTTATTTCTTTGCGCCTAACATTGTCAAACGCGCGCTTTGCAACAGCGTCTTATGCCTAGGCTCTCTAAGACTCTTTTGCACCAGTGCTTTACAACTTTAGGCATATCATTTGGGTTTCATATAAATCAACCCATACCATATCCCAATCCATGTGGTTTTAGTGTATAACATATTTCTTTTAAAATACAAATTTATTTTTGATGACATGGCAAAATGGATGAAATATTGTAGTTGAGTTCTGAAAACTCTTTTGAACATGTAAAAATGTGACTCTGAGTTTTATCTAAAATGCCCTTTTGTTCTCCCTAAACCTATCCACAGATAGTTTTCTGTTTATATCTTCAAAGAGAGCTCAGTATGTTAGTTCTCTATAGTGATGAATGCACATAGAATACAATCATTCTTCAGTGTCTCATTTTAAGATGGAATTCATGCCAGGGTTAATGTTTCGTGGTCATGGCCTATGGGTGATTCAAACATATATGCTGGAAAAAAAGCTGTCGCTAACTCTTGCCTGAATGGACTAGAGATAATTACATCTGATAGGAGCATATTAAAAAAAATATAATTGAATATTAGGTTGATGCATGCAACAGATGACCTCGACTGCCATCTGTAATCTGTTTAGATAAGAATTTTTGTCTACTCTTTTCGTAATAAGCTTGCATCATTTCTGTGAGCTTTTTCTTGTTATGTGTAGTGAAGTCTTTATTTTTCTTTTTGCTCACTATCTATCTGTCTTTTGTTGAACAATCAAATCTTGTTTGTGATGTTGCTTCATTCTCCAAGTCTTGACACATTTGTTTATGTTTGAGCATTCATTTCTCCCATGCAATAGAAGTAATTTATTCTATTTACAGATGGCAGTCATACCACGCAATGCACAAGGACATGGATGGTTGAGACCTGCAATTGGTGTTGTTGAACTCACTCAATGCATAATTCAGGTGCGGATTCATTGATTAGAGTTTTCAGTTATACTACAATGTATGATGTATTTTTACGTTCTAGTTTGTCATCAGGAAAATTTAACTTGTATAATCTCTCCTCCTCTGTCTCCCCAATATGATTTCCATTCTTCAAAACAGATCTTGCATGTTTTTAACATTTGTTTACATTTTAGGTTGTAGAATTGCCTTAAAAAATTTGTGTATGCATCTGATGTGAGGTCTTTATGATACTAGTGCAGCAGTGCCTCTATATACCATTATTTTTCCGAGTTTTCATTCTATCCCCCTTGTTTTAATAGTAGCACATCATTAGAATATTTTGGTTTCTTAAAGTATGTGGATGATAAGAAATCTGTTACAGTTTTATTAAAAACCTTATTACAATAAAGCTCGTACCAGGTATCTTTGGAAGCTTGATCTCTTGGTTTGTTTGTTGAATTTAGATTTTGCTAGTCCAAATACACGCCTCATAAAAAAGAGCCAACCACTTGCCCCTCCCCTCAATCCTCCAAACCAAAATACACCCTTTCCCACTCTCGTGTTTGATTTTCAACATGTTTTCCTAAAGTTTATTTTGCTTATTGGGTTCTGGTAAATATCAGCAGTAGATGGTGGTGACAATTATGTTTGTGTTTATTAATGTGATGCAGGCCGTTCCTCTGAGTGCAAGGAAGGCTACAGGGGGATCTACAGAAGGGGTTGCGCCCTTTCTGCAGCTCCCACATTTCAGCGAGTCTGTTGTCAAGAAAATAGCACGCAAGGTAAATCCTAAAACTTTGTGCTTAGATCAAATCATTAAAAATTTAATGTATCCATAACCCCGAACTTGTCTCTAAACACCTGTTTAACCCCTGAACTTGTAAAATATGCACCCGTTTACCATCTCAATCCACGTGTCAGCTTCTGGTTGGAGAGTGAAATTGATCATTTGAAGGCACTTTTTGCTAGTTCATTAATTATTTAAAACTTCGGAAGTTTAGGGGTAAATGAACTTTTAGGGACAAGTTCAGGGTTTTCCTATGCATTTAATCAAGATTAATGGATTCTTACAAACCAGAATTGGCAAACTTAAGCTTTGTTCACAAATGCAGAAAGTGAGGACATTTCAGGATTTCTGTGATATGACACTGCAAGAACGCTCCGAGCTTCTAGAACAGGTTGCTGGATTCTCCTCATCCGAAGTGGAGGACATCGAAAAGGTACTGGAAATAATGCCTTCTGTAACCCTCGAAGTTAAATGTGAAACGGAAGGGGAAGAAGGCATACAGGAGGGTGATATCGTCACAATCCAAGCGTGGGTATCTCTAAAACGCGCCAATGGCCTCATCAAAGCACTTCCCCATTGTCCCAATTTCCCATTTCACAAGGAAGAGAACTTCTGGTTCTTACTCGCCGACACCGCGTCAAACAGTGTATGGTTCTCCCAAAAGGTCAATTTCATGGACGAAGCGGCGGCCATAACCGCCGCTTCCAAGGCAATCGAGGACACAATGGAAGGCTCCGGAGCGAGCGTGAAGGAGACAAGCGCCGCCGTAAGGGCGGCAGTTGAGAGGGTTCGAAATGGGTCGAGACTTGTGATGGGCAAATTCCCAGCGGTGGCAGAAGGGAACTATAATTTGACTTGTTACTGCTTGTGCGACTCTTGGATAGGCTGCGACAAAAAGAGTAACATTAAGGTTAAGATCTTGAAAAGGACACGTGCTGGTACACGTGGAGGCTTGTCTGAAGAGGGGGCGAATGCAGAGGATGGGGTTGAGGAGGAAGAGGAGAATGAAGAGGAGGAATATGATGATTATGAGAGTGAGTATAGTGAGGACGAGGAAGATGAAAAAGATGCTAAAAAGAAGGCTCAAGGAAATGGTAGACTTAAAAAAGGTTCAAGTTCCGAGGGTGAGGGGTCAGATGAAGAATGAATCGGTTATTTTATTTTTATTACCACCCACAGTAAACAAACTAATAAACTCTTTTTTATAATTCAGTGGATGAATTATAGTCTGTTCCCTTGGGCAAAATATTCATTATTTTTTATACAATAGATTATAGTACATCGACTAATTTTGATGCTTCTCTCCCCAATTTTAGTTTACCTTGCTATATTTTTAATATCGATATTTAATAAAGCTTTCACGAAGTATTTCAAAAATCGAATATGGTGGGATTTTTCAGTAACACTACCATGATTTTAAATAGTCGGGCAATCCTAAGTAGGTCCTTGTGAGGTTCCGTGTTTTCAAAAACGATCTAGGTGAGATTTTTCAGAATATTGTAAATTTTTTATTAATTTAATATATTAATAAATATTAATAAATTGAAAACTATAAATCCATTAGGTCTTCGAATATTCCCCGCCTACGTCTTGTTGCGTGTTGATGCCCTCTCAGCCTCCGTGGTCCCTTTGTCTTGTTTTATGGGCTTTAGTTTCGCACATGGAGCTTCTTTCTGTTGTAGTATATTCATAGTTTTTATAATGTTAGACAACCTTTTGTTTTCAAAACAAATGAAATTAAATATTCGATAACTATTAGAATTGTTTGATGCCGCAAGAAAAAACACGATTGTTGAATATGTAGCTAAATACTCCCGTGATATTTGGCTTGTTGTGGATGCACAAGTGATAACTTAGTAAATAACATTAAATGCATGTCAATCATAGCTTAGGTACCAAGGCGGATCAAGTCGCCTCAATATACTAAGAAGACTAAGTCTAACCTTATCTCAACAAGAGGATAAGATCTAGACAACTATCAAACCAAGTTGATTTGTCTGTCTGGATTTATTCTGTTAGTTAAGGAATAGAATCCACCCGAGATTCTACTTAAAAAGATCTTTATCCACAATTAAGGCATGTTGAACCCAGGCTAATAATATTTCACAATGCTTTAATTTTGGAGATAACAAATTATTTAGGATAGTGAAATTAATTAGGTACCAAGTATATTCTTAATTAAGTAATAAGCTTGAGTTAGTTTTGTGGTAAAACAACTCAACTTGACATAGGCTTAGTTAGGTTATGGCTTAGCGTTGCAAAAGTTTAAGCTGAGTAACTTTGTTTCATTGTTTATGCGATATAGCCCAGCCTAAGTTGAGTACTTTTGAGTTTTTATTGTTGAACCCAAGTCAATAGTACCTCACAATACTTAAAATATTTTGGAAATAATAAACTACCTAGAATAGTGAAATTAATTAAGTACTAATTAGACTCTTAATTAAACAAGTTTACTTGAGTTTATTTGAGGAAAAACAACTTAGTCTATTAAGTGTTGATTAAGTTATGGCTTGAGTAAGAAAAGTTGAGTTAGGGTGAGTATTACATAATTTATGAGATATAGTCTCAGCGAAGCTAAGTAGCTTTTATTTATTAAAAACTGAGTTCTTTGACACTTGGAAATAATACGACATACCTGCTTATAACTTTGTTTATGGGACACGAGATATTCCTTTGATGCTTTTCAAATAAAAGTATTGAAATTAAAGAAGATATTCAAGGGGTCCTCACAACCAAAAGGTGTCAGTACGGAATGTTAGAGATACCTCACTAGCGTCCAAGGCAAAATGTATCTTCTGACATGCGCCGTTTTTTTAGTGTCTCCGTGCTCCTCTGCAACGTTAGCAACTAAACTAATCACAAGTTTTCATGTTGCATCTCACACGCCTCTCTCACAGAATGAAATTGCTTGAAGAAATGAGTTTTTGACGCATCAAGATTAATAGATTAATCTCTCGCTTCAACTTTTAGAATTTCTATCTTTAAACGTCCTGGTATCTATTTCAAACAGATAGATTCGAAAAGTTGTGAAGAGAAGAGAAATTGAAGAACAAGCCAGGATGAAAAGTTTGCAATGATTACTTCCAACTCTTTCATGTATAAATAGAAGATTGAAGCATATGTTCAAACTTGGTGAATCACCTTGAATTTCTTAAGAGCTGAAATACTGTCCAATTAATCCAAGCACTCAGAAATTCCAATTTCAAGCAATCTAAGGCAATCACTCAAATTTTCCCTTCTATTTGTATTATAGAGAAATCATATTAGCTTTAACATTGTAAAAGGATTCAATGCTTTTTATAAGTTGAAATTCTTCATTCTCAAACTTTCAATTAAATTTGTGAGACAGTTTATGAAGGGTACCTAAATTGTGTTTGAGTGGTAGTTAGAAAGAAAGACACTTTCTGTAATCTCGTCTACATGCTGTAAAGGCTTCTCTATCTAAGGGAGGAAAGAAACCACTAGTGGCTTAAAGCTCAAAAAAGAATTCGGGGATTGGAGGTAGGCTAGGGGCCGAACCAATATAAATTCTCAGGTGTTAACTTTCTTAAACCTTTTGCATGCTTTTACTGTGCTTTGCTCATTCATCATCTCTCTAAAGTATCCGTTTCTCTTGAAAAACTAATCCAAGATGAGTTGTTCATAGCTGAGTAGTTTATAGTTTTTAAACCCAAGTGCACAACATACTTAACCTAGCACACATAAAAAAACTTAACTTGGAATCAATTTTTAATGAATCTTAAAAGGAACCAAGTAAAGGCATTGACCCCCTCTGCTCGATTATTTAAGCGAAAGAGGACCAACAAGTGGTATCATAACAAGTGCTCAGCTTCTAGATTCACTATCTAAGAGTTAAAGATTTGAATGGCATATAATAATTTCAATTCCGGCTTAGGGCAGACAACACTCCTTGAAGAAGGAATGTCTGTAACCAAGTCTCCACTATTCGATGGCTAGCATTACACGTTTTAGAAAAATCGCATGAAAAACTTCATTCAATCTCAAAGCATGCAAGCATGGCTCATAATAGAATTAAGCCCATGAATTCCCGCTGTAGTACGGCATGGGGTACATGTTCCAATTGACCCAGAGGATTATGATGATGCTAACATGAGGTTGCTCAAAGGGAATGCTACAATAATCAATTACTTACATTGTGCGCTAGATCTTATAGTGTTTAAAAGGGTCTCGAGCTGCGAGATAGCGTAAGAAATCTGGAAATCACCTACAAGGGGACTTATAAGGTCAAGGAGTCCAAGATCAACCTCATGCTCCGAGAGTATGAGCTGTTCCTGATGGGCGCTAGTGAGGGTATTGAATCTATGAATACCAGGTTCATTAATATTATTGATGAACCGAAAAGATTGGGCAAAGAATTCACCAAAGAAGAAATGGTGAAGAAGATTCTCAAAATTCTCATTATTGAGTAGGATGCCAAGAAGAGCGCCATTGAGGAAGCTCACGATCTTAAGACCTACAGCTAAGATGAGCTGATAGGCACCTTGTTGACTCAGGAGATGTCCTTGAGGAAATATACTCATGACTCCAAAAAGAGTAAAGGCAAGGAGAAAGAGGGTAGAGCTGTGAGCACGGGATTTTGTACCAGCTCGCGTGTTCGATGATGATAGCTTTTTGAGATTTTATCCTTGAATCACACGATGTTCGATTATCTAGAGATCTTCAAATGGGAGTGCTCCTCGTCACCAATTTATTTTAAGGACAAATTATTTTTTAAGACTTTAAAAATTAGACTTTAATAAAAATTAATTTATCGAAAATATTTTTAAAAAATTAAAAATGGAAATAAAATAAATATAAAATCGGGGGAGGGGGGGCGTGAAACCGGTCTCGCTAGAAGTCCGGCGAGGCAACCTCGCTAGAGTTTCGGTGAGGGACCCCCCCTTGTCGGATTTTTTTTAAAAAAATTCCAATTTTTTGGGAAAATTTCCCTCTAAATATCGAGGAAGTTTTCAGTTTTCAAGGACCCAAAGTTTTTTTAGAAAAATTGATTTTCTCGAGAGAACTACCCGGAAAATTTTACAAAAAATATTTTCTTTTAAATCCTTCGAATATATTCGGATCCAAAGCACGTTTGGATTCCGAACCTTACGATTTTCAAACCGGTTTTCTTCTACCTTCTTTTCTTCAAAAATCCCGAGATATTCTCGGACCTAAAACAAATTTAGAGTACGAGTCTAATTATTTTTAGGATAAATAAACACTTATTTTTCACACCAAACCACAACTAAAAAAAACGAATGAGTAACGCTCCTGGGGATCAAACGGATACATCGAAGTGGATTCACACTGAAAGGGTAAGCCTTTGAGTTCCTAAAGTTGCTTTATCTCGTGCCCTTTCATGTTTTATTTTATTCAGCATGTTGACCAAGGATTAATTTCGCTTTTTATTTTTTGTAAATATTAATGTAATATTTTCGTTTCTTCTTTTCTGTTTCTCCTAATTGTTGAAGATACATGTTCGAATACCCCATGAAGGGAATTAAAAATTATTCCCGGATAACAAACCTCACCTTTTTCCATGAGAGCATTTTCACTAATTAAAATGAGCAATATTCGTGTTAATAAAATGAATTGTTTTATTCTAAATAAGAATTTTAAACCATCGATATTTTAATTAGGCCACACGGGCCTCATCAAAGTTAAATCGAGCATACGTGTAAATATTCATGTTGTGCTTTATACTCTGTACTAACCTTTGTGGATGCAGGTTAGATGTATGCCTAGGTTTTATTTTCCTTCGGGAATTGCAAATGTCTTTTACGAAAATGTAATTAATAGATTAGGCAAGCGGTTGTATCCTCGAGGTTTTGAAATCTTCATCTTTACTTTTTCGCAAATATTTATCACTTTATGTATGAATTTATCGCTTTCCGAATATGTGTGAATCATACATTATAAACTCGAAAACGACATAAGTGCGAATATGTACAATTAAGAAATACATTTTTTTGTAGATGTAATATAATGTGATCTAATAAGAAGTAAGCAACTTATCCCGAACTTGAATCTTTGTTTCTTAGTGGGTTGTCCCCCGGACGTTAAGCCTTACAGGACTCTAATTCCTAGAAGAGCAAATCTAGGAGGCGACTCTACACTAAGAGACATTGGATTCAAGTTTGACCAATCTAAAAAAATGTTTCCCACTTTCTCTTTCAAACCTTTCAGGGTCCATGACCAGGCAATTTTTTTTCAACAAAACTCCCCAGTGGACTGCGCCTCTCATTCGCGCGCTCTCGGCCCATCGCTCTCCGTGTCATCCGCTCACAAGAGCCATTGTCCTGAAGGCTGACTCATCTGAAGAATCAACTAACAATGATTTAGATGATTAGATAACACTTGTGACGAGGCGATTCAAGCTCTTCATGAAGAAGGATGTGAAATTCAGCAAGAAGAAGTTTTCCATAAAAACCACGTCAACTCAGCACCAGTGAGGAGCTGAGGAAGGACCCAAGAAGGATCATCACAAGGACATCAAATGTTTTGGATGTGGTGAGAAGGGTCATATTCAATTGTCCTGTCCTAAAACCAAAAAGGAAAGATTCAAGAAGAGGTTCGCAAAAGAAAAATGAGGTACTTGCTGCCACTTGGATTCTACCAATCTCCTCTTGATGGGGATTGAGAATGATAGAGGTGAGAGCTCAGCATCTGCTTCCAAGAGCAATTCATTCGCCGTTGACTATGAAGCTGAGCAAAACAAAGGGAAGAATGCACAAAATGAGGTATAACCTGAAATCCCTTTATCAATAGAAGAGTTCACCTAGGTTCTCTTTGATGCGATGAAGCTAACTAATAAGTCTGGGAAAAACATCAAATAGCTAGTGAGGATAAGTGAAGATCAAGAAGATATAATTGCTTCCTTATCTCTTGATATCCACTTTCTTCAAGAAAAAGCTAAAAATTATGAATGTCATTATAACAAGCTCACTAGCGATTAAATGAGTTGACTTTTGAGATAACAGCTTTAAATAAGGAACGAGTTCCTCCTCAAACCAATAGTCCATCTTCGATTAACCAAACTCACAATTCTAAGAGAAAGAATTACTTATAAAGAAGAAAGATGCCAGCCTAAAATAAAATTGGTGTGTGGCTTTTATGGAAAAGTTGGACATGCCATAGTAATGTGTAGGCACAAAAATGGTTATTATGACGAGTATGATTGGACTAATCTAAGCATGACTAATAAAGGAGGCCCAGCTTGAAAGCATGGGTACCTAAGAAAACGTAACTATTTTACCGATGAGCCTAAGATTTATTTATGACATTAGAATGTGATATTTGGATAGTGGATGCTCTAAGCCTATGACGGGAGGTGAAAGCCAGTTCATCTCATTGGAGTGTATAAGAAATGGAAGTGTCAACTTCAGAGACAACCAAAAAGGGAAGATTGTTGGGTGCGGTACTATCGGTGTTTCTCCCTCAATTGAGGAGGTGTCTCTAGTCAAAGGACTGCAGTTTAGCTTGCTAAGCTTAGCCTAGCTTTGTGACAAAGGCAGGAAGGTTACATTTGACTCAACAGGTTGCTCAGTTATTGATAGTAAGACTGACTCAACTATTCTCTTTGCTCCTAAAATTAATAATGTGTATATGATTAATTAATCCACAGGCTCGATTAATGTTTATCTTGTATCTAAGGAGAATAATTTATGACTTTGGCACAAAAGGTTGGGTCATATAAATATGAGAATTATGTCCAAATTAACAAAAAAGCAACTAGTCGTGGGTTTACCAATATTAGCTTTGAGAAAGATAGACTTTGTTCAGCTTGCCAGCTTGGTAAGCAAGTAAAAAAGTCATTTAGGACTATAAACAATGTAGTAACTAAGAGATTGTTGGATCTCCTCCACCTTGATCTATTTAGTCCTGTTCAACCTATGAACATGGACAGAAAAAGATTCTCATTGGTGGTTATGGATGACTTCACGAGATTCACTTGGGTAGTATTGGTGAGTAGCAAAGATGAAACCTTTGAGTCTTTTGCCAAATGCAATAACCGAATAATGAACAAACTAGGAACTAAAATTAGCAGAATCCAAAGTGATCCTAGACATGAATTCGAGACCTTTCATTTTGAAGAATTTTGTTTAGCGCATGGTATTGACCACAACTTTTCTGTTCCTTATACTCCTTAACAAAATGGGGTTGTAGAAAGAAAGAACAAAACCATAGTTGAAATGGCTCGATCCATGTTGAGTGATAAGAATATACCAAAGTACTTATGGGGAAAAGCTGTTAACACAACTTGTTATATCTTGAATCGGGTTTTAATTCACCTTATTCTTGAGAAAACACCCTATGAGCTTTGGCGAGGGTACAAGCCTAAGATTGGTCATCTCAAATCATTTGGCTGTAGGTGTTTCATTCTAAATACCAAGGAGCAACTAGGTAATTTGATCTAAAGGTCGATGAAGGTATCTTTCTGGGTTACTCGACTAACATCAAAGCATATAGAATATATGTAAAGAGAATCAGCTTATTAGAGGAGTCTATGCATGTAGGTTTTGATGAAACTAACAATGTAGATAGATGACCAGATGAAGATGAAGGAGTAAACCAGCCAGCATTCCACTCTCTGTACTTCCCAACCCAGCACAAGATCCAAAAACTAAGGAGATCTCTCAATCAACTTCAATGAAGTAGAGATCAACCTCAGCCTCAACAACCTAGTGTAGCGACTCCCATTGCAGACCCGAGTCTTCCAAGAGAGATTAAAACTCATCGCAATCACCCTCTCAAAAATATTGTAGATGATGTACATAATCTAGTGATGATACGATGTCAGCTCAGCAGGATGATGAGCCATCCCTCTTTCATCTCGTTGATTGAATCCAAGAAGTTCAAAGATGCATAAGGAGGTAACTACTGGATGGTTATGATGCAAGAGGAATTGGATCAGTTCAAACACAATGATGTTTGGGATCCGTTCCTAAGCCTAAAGGAAAATCAATCATCAACACCAAATGGGTTTTCAAGAACAAGCTTGATGAAGATGGCATTGTTATCAGAAATAAGGCTAGGCTTGTTGCTCAAGGCTACAATCAGCAAGAAGGCATAGATTATGATGAGACTTATGCTCATGTATCTCAGCTTGAAGATATTAGGATCCTCTATGCTTTTCCATCTCATATGAACTTCAAGATATTTCAAATGGATGTCAAGAGTGCGTTCCTGAATGACTTCATTCAAGGGGAAGTATATGTGCACCAACCTCCAGGCTTTGAAGATGCGAAGATTCCTGAGCATGTCTTCAAATTGAAGAAAGCTCTTTACAGAATGAAATAAGCACCTCATGCTTGGTATGAAAGGCTGACTAACTTCCTACTTAGCAAAGGTGATAAGTGTATAATTATAATTATTATCATGATATTTTCAATCATATAACGATAGGGTATAGAGTCATTTTATACTTCATATAAAAGATTTCATGTGGTATGTAGTTGTTTTTGATGCAAGTGCAGAAACTAGGTGAATCTTGGGAGTAAAATGATAAAAAATGGAATTCTATGGAAAAAGAGTGAAAAAGGTGCAAAAAGATGCATGGAACACAAGGATTTGGCTTAGGATTGGAGTTGTAAAAAATCGACAAAGTTGTAAAGAAGAATTATGAAGAAAAGCTTGGTTCACGATCGTGACACCCATTCTTGGTCGCAACTTGTTACTCTTCATAAGCAGAAAGTTACAAATCATTATTCACGAACGCGACATGTGATTCGCGTTTGTGACTTGTGACGATTATTGGTTATCTCTTCTCAACTACCAACTGTCAGATAAAAACAATCAACTATTAACCGAAAAATCACCTTTTGGAAGTTAAAAAATCATGAAAAGGTTTATTTCTTTTGTGGATGAGGATGAATCTTTGCATCTAATCATATTGAAGTGATGCAACCCTTCACCAATGGAAACGACTCTTTGTTTCGATAGACGCAACCCTTCATACTCTATATATAGAGTTCAAATTCAACCAATTTCGGGGGCATGGTGTGGGCAATGAGTAGTAGGCATTGAATGATAGTATGTGTGCATAGATGGAGAGTGAAAATATCTAGATTTCTCTACGTTCAAAGTCTTAGTGAGAAAAATGTATAAGTGATTCGATACTTATTTCGATCACTAGATTTCTACACAAATTCGAGTGATTGTTGTATGAGTGTAATTGCAAAACACTTATCAATAAAATTTTTTTTTCTTCAACATTATTTTATTTGAAATTCACAAAGAATAGCATCCTAGCAGAGGTTCTGTACATGTTAAGATCAATTTCTAAGTAGACACAGGAATTGCGGGAATTGAAGACTCCCATTAAAGAGTGGATATGGTTTGATCAACTTTAGCTTTCACTTGCATACCTTACAACTTTACTTTTTTTTCTGCTTATACTTTCTATTTCAAAATTTATGATATGTCTATATGTCATAACGAGTATTTCGTCTTACGTCATTTATATTAATCAAGTTATATGCTTTCAAGTTAACTTTAAGAGTGATTTTGAGGTTAACAAGATTGTGTATAATCATTGGATCTATGATTATAATGCTGTTCAGTGAGCCAACATTTTTGGAATGGTAACTTGCTAAATATGGCTAAGTGAGAGCGACCCGTACTAAGCATAGTATTATTGTTATCCAGGTTCTTATAAGTGTCATAATTCATCTGCCCTAGATTTAGAAAAGTCATCTCATGTGTTGCTATGTGGTGAATTGTTGAATATTAGGGCGTCTAGAACCATATTTGTTGAAGTTATCTAGTGTATGAAATCTTCTTGATGATTTTGCATGTTTTTCTCTACTATACTTGTTCTTAGGGAATATCTATAAAGTTTACATCTTCTCTAATTTGTTCATGCATCTGTCTATTCATTAGTCTATCAACCAAACCATCCAAACCCTACAATATATTTTATTTCTTTTTCTCCATAACTCTAGTTGGTCTTTAGAACAGAATTCCTTCCCTATGGAATCGATATCTTTTAAAACTACGTCAAAACTATATACTTGCAGTGGTAATCTTTTTTCTATTTGATAAGCGGTATTGACAACACCTGTTCGTATTTTGAACTTTTATCTTATCGGTAGAAAAGTGGGGAACAAGGCTATTGGCACCGTTACTGAATATAAGCCTATCAGAAATATTATAGTCAAAATCTTGCAATCAAGTTTTTGGGGTCGTTGCCTGGGAAGGTAGTGCGTTTTAGAGATCAAATTGCTGGAGAATGGGCATTTATATTTATTTATAAAAAAAATTTATTTATTTTTATTTTTTATTTTTAGTTATAAATATTTAAATTTTGTTATTAATATATTTTTCTTGCTTATTCATTGAGTTTTCTTTCTAGCGTGTGTATGCCATGTACGTGTAGTTCGGGAGAAAGTTTGGCGTCTTTCGAATCAGAAATAGAACGATTTGGTAGGACAAGGAAACGAAAAAATAAGAGACAAAGAAGAAGTATGGCTAACGAAGATCAACCACAGAATGATCAGCCTCAACCAAGGCTCATGGATTATGTCGTTC
>CATIWQ010122079.1:0-14111 GCA_949673415.1 Euphorbia schlechtendalii | reverse complement strand
TTATAATTTTACACACTAAACACTATATTTTAAGTCATTTTTATACTTCATATAAAAGATTTCACGTGGTATGTAGTTGTTTTTTTATGCAAATGCAGATACTAGGTAAATCTTGGGAGTAAAATGATCTAAAGTGGAATTATATGAAAAAAAAGTGAAAAAGGTGCAAAAAAATGCATGGAACTCAAAGATTTGGCTTAGGATTGAAGCTTTCAAAGATTGGTGAAGTTGCAAGGAGAATTCTGAAGAAACTGCATTTCACGGTCGCGATAACCATTCGCAATCGTGACTTTGACAGTTTTCTGGTTTTATCTTCTTAACTACCAACCACCAGATAAGCATGATCAACTACCATCAACTGCCATCAACTACCAACGAAAAGACACTTATCTGAAGTCAACCAATCATGAGCCTATCCGTTGTGGATTAAATCAAAGCTTCTCAACCAATCACAATGAAGAGATGCAATCATTCACCAATGGACACAACTCATCATTTGGATAGACGCAACCCTTCAAACTCTATAAATAGGGCTCCAAACTTCACAAATTTCGTGCATCACAGTTGGGCAACCAGAGAGGGAAATTAATAGAGTGCATGAGAGAAATATAGTGTGTGTATAGATAGAGAGTTCACTAAATTCATAAGTGCTAGCGAGAAAATGTTTAAGTGATTCAAATCCTTGTTTTTATCACTAGATTTCTCTATATTCTTGAGTGATTGTTGTATAAGTGTACTTGCAAATCACTTATCAATAAAATTTTTCATTCTTCAATATTCATTTGTTTTATATTTGCAAAGAATAGCATCCTAGCGGATGTTCTGTACGGGTCGAGACCGAATTCAAAGTAGACGCAGGAATTGTGGGAATTGACGACTCCCATTAAAGAGTGGATACGATTTGATCAACTTTAGCTTTCACTTGCATACCTTACAACTTTGCTTAGCTTTCTACTTATACTTTCTATTTCGAAGTTTATGATATGTCTATGTGTCATAATGCGTATTTCGTGTTAAGTCTTTTATGTTAATCAAGTTATATGCGTTGGAGTTAAATTTAAGAGTAGTTTTTGGGTTAACAATATCGTGTATAATCACTAGATCTGTGATATAACGCTGTTTAGTGAGCCAACATTTTTGGAATGCTAACTTACTAAATATGACTATGTGAGAGTGACCCGTACTAAGCATAGTATTGACGTTGTCCAGGTTTATATAATTATCTTAATTCGGTTGCGCTAGGTTTAGAAAAGTCATTTCATGTGTTGCTCTAGGGTGAATAATTGAACATCTGGGTATTTAGAACCGAGTCTGTTAGATTAGTGTAGTGAATCGTAACATCTTTGTTGAACTTAAATACTTTCTCTACTATCCTTATTTCTTAGGGAAAATCTACATATTTAGGTTCTCTAATCTTTCATTCCTATATTTACTCACTTTTCATTCTAATCCTTCTTTTCTAACCTTTACTTTATTATATTTTATTTTCTTTATTTTATCTTCCTTATCGATCTTTAGAACTAGTCATTCCCTGTGGGATCGATATCTTTTAAAACTACATCGTAAGTGTATACTTGCAGTTATTATCATTTTTCTATTTGATAAGAGGTACTGACAACACCAATATTTTTCGTGAACAAGTTTTTAGCACTGTTGATATATAGCCGAATCTTGTGAACAAACTATTAAACTTATCAGTAGAAAAGTTGTGGACAAGGCACCACCTTCAGCTCCTGAAATTGGCTGCTTGGATTTAATCCAAGGAGTAGGCTTACTTACTTCATTGATGTATAGTCTCAATGAAATTATGACTATGGATATTTAGGCTTTTCATAATTACACGTGTGTGAAGTTCTCGCTGCACATTGCTCTCACTATATCCTTGCACTTTCATACTTTGAAATAGTCACGGACTTTGTCTTATTTATATCAATGATATATACATACATAATAGTGCATATTTAATACCAGCAGTTTACATAATTAGAAAATATCGTCGATATATAACAAAAATGATTTATTTTTTATAAACAATAATACGAAAATGTTTGTACATTAGTGACTAATAAAGATATATCACCCTGATTGCCTTTAGGACATACATCATGTCTAACACATTAGCTTGTGAGATTGATTTCTTAGATCCAATCTAAGGAGTAACCCTACTCATGCTAGTCTATCTGCTTCATTGATGTCCAGCCTCATTGAACTATGACTAGGAATATTTAGAATTTTCCATAATTACATGTGAGTGCAGTTTTCATCCCACATAGCTCCCACTATGTCCTTCCACTTTCATGCTATAAAATAGTGATAGACTATGTTTTATTATATCAATGAACATACATACATACATAATAACATATATAATACCAATGAGATACATAAATAGAGAAGATAATCGATATATAATAAAGGGGCCTTATTATCGATAAATAATAATCCAAAAATATTTGTACATAAGGGACTAATAAATACATATCATCCTAATTGCCTCTAGGGTATATATCATGTCTAACAAACTCCCACTTGCATTAGTGCCAATTACCAATATGCTTCATGGCATACTCGTTAACATGCTAGTCATGCTTAACTTGAGTTAATGGCTTTGTTTACCCATCTGCTAGATTCTAATTCGTAGGGATGTATTCTAAGCTTATATCTTTTATAGCAAGTATCTCTTGAATGAGATGGTGATTCCTTAGTATATGTATGTTTTTCTAACAAGATTTTGGTTCCTTTTCCTAAGCAATAGCCCCATTGCTATTGCAATAGATCACTATTAGAATTATAATGATGGACACAATGCTAAGATTTAAAATAAATCCCTTTAGCTAAACAACTTGCTTAGCTGCTTTAAAATAATCTTTATACTTAGATTCAGTGGTTGAACTGGCAGTCATATCTTGTTTGAAACTTTTCCAAACAATTGCCCCTCCATTTAACATAAACACATAACTTGAATGGACTTGTAATCATTCCTATTAGACTAAAAAATTGCATCAATGAATCCCTTCATAGAGATATCACTTTCTCCATAAACCAAAAACATATCCTTAGTTCTTCGTAAGTAGTTGAAGATAGTTTTAGTGGCCATCTAGTGCTTCTCACTTGATTGAGATTGAAATCTTTCTGTGACACTCAAAGTATGTGAGACATCTAGCCAAGTGCATACTATAGCATACATGATGGGTCCTATTACCAAAGCATAGGGAATTCCATTCATGCATAGTCTCTCCTCTTGTGTTCTTAGACACTCAAATTTAGAAAGGTTAATCCTGTGAGACATGGGAAGATAACCCTTTCTTGACTGTTCAAGATTAAATCAAGCCAAACCTTCTGGATCTATCACAATATATCTTTATACAAAGTATAAAAGTTGCTTTTCCAAGGTCTTTTATAGAGAACTTCTTTGACAATAATGAATTAAAAATTTGAAGAAAAGGAACATCGTTTCCTATCAATAATATGTCATCAACATATAATACAAGGAAAATGATCACACTCCCACTAACCTTCTAATATACAAAAGGATCATTAGCATTTGGTAAAAAATCAATTTCTTGGATTGCCTTGTCAAACCTAATATTCCAACTCCTTGATTCTTACATAAGTCCATAAATGGACCTTTATAATTTACATACCTTCGAGCCATCTAGATATGTAAAACATTCGGGTTGAATCATATATACATCCCTATCAAGGTTCCCATTAAGGGATGCGGTTTTCACATCCATCTACCAGATCTCATAATCATAATGAGCATTGATGGCAAGGAGTATTCTAATAGACATTAGAATGGATAATGGTGAAAAAGTTTCATCATAGTCAATACCTTCTTTCTGGCCATAACCCTTTACAACTAGCCTTGCTTTATAGGTAAGTACAAAACTATCCATGTCAGTTTTCTTCTTGAAAACCTACTTGCATCTTATGGGCTTAATACCACTTGGAACATCAACCAAATTCTAGAATGTATTTTCATACATGGAGTCCATCTCTAACTTCATGGTTGTAAATCATTTGTCAAACTCTAAGCCTTCCATTGCTTCCTTGTAATTCTTAGGCTCATCATCCTTTATAAGAAAGATGTGCTTACCAATAGTGATGAAATAGCCATATCATAAAAGTGTAACCCATAGTCTCCTTAGGGTAACCTACAAAAAGACACCTATCAGACTTAGCACCCATCTTATCTGAACTTATCCTTTCAACATAAGCAAGACATCCCCATACTCTCAAGTGAGAAAGAGTTGGTATCTTACGATACCACATTTCTTATGGTGTTTGATCAGTTGATTTTAATGGCAATCTATTTAAAATGTAAACTATGCTCTCAAGCGCATAGCCCTAAAAGGAACTATTGAGTTCTACTTGGATAATCATCAACCAAACCATATCAAGTAGGGTTCTATTCTTGCTTTTTTAATACTCCATTATGTTGGAGTTTATAAGGATGTCAATTGGAATAAAATGTCATTATCCCTGAGATAATCTTGAAACTCTTGGCTCAAGTATATACCTCCTCGATCAGATCGAAGGGTCTTCATAGTTCTCCCAAGGTATTGCTCTATTTAGTTATGAATTCTTTGAACTTCTCAAAACATTCAGACTTGTACCTCATAAGGTACAAATAACCATATCATGAGTAATAATAGATAAAGGTTATGAAGTAGATGGAACCTTCATTTGTCTTAACACTCATTGAACGATATATATATCAGAGTGTATTATTTCCAAAGTACTTGTTGCATTATGACCCTTTCCTTTGAAAGGTTCTTTTATCATCTTTCCTTTTAAACAAGGTTCACATGGCCCATAGGGTTCCCATTCCATTGGGCTCAAGTCACCACACTTTTGTAAATTAGTTAAGCAAGTCCCATTTATATGGCCTAGACAATGATGCCACGAGTATGAAGATTTCTAATTATCTAACTTTGATTTCTTAGCAATAATCATATTTAGAATCTCAGTTTTAGTATCTAGAATACAAACGCCATTCAAACATTCCCCAAGCATTAAGAATATTATCACGTTTATTTTAACACTTATTTTGAGAAAATAAAAATTTTTAAATCCCTTTGGTTATAAACACACAATAGATATAATATTGTTAGTAATGACATGATCATAATAACAATTGTTCAAAACTAAAACAAGGCCACTATGTAAATGAAGGCTATATGTCCCAATAGCTAGTGAAGCAACATGTGCTCCAATTTTAACTCTTAGGTCCATTTCCCTCTTTGCAAGCCTCCCATTGTTCTGCAACCCCTACACAAAAGTGCAGATTTGAGTACCACAACTAGTATTCAATACCAATGTGGACTCATAAGGAATTATAGAGAAACTCTCTATCATGAATATACCAGAATTAGATGCCTCACTTGTCTTATTCTTCACTTATTCAGAAATTTGAGCTTTTACCTTGCTTTTCATTTCTGCATTTTTCATGAGTCTCCTCTTGACTTTGAAACCTCTTAACTTTCTTATATTTAAATCCTCGTGAGAAATTGATTTTCAAGTTTATTTCTAAACTAAATATTATAATGTTCCAACAAGTCCACCCTCTTGGAAAAATTACAGTAATCCTTGATGCCATAGAAATTTTTTTTCAAACCATCATACCTTTTGGGTAGACCATTCAATACAATATTTTTCAAGGCTTCTTATTCATAAGTTATTCAAAATAATCTCAGTTGTTCTGAATTATCATAAGTAGTCATGAAAACCTTGACCGCTGAAGTGTGAGCCCCTAGACTTGTAGACAGCATGAATCTTTCCAATTCATCTATCATAACAAGTTACACAAGTATAGACTCTAAGACCATGTCTTTGTATAGATCCTTGTACTTATGAAGCATTGCATTGACCATAAAATTTTTTATGAATTCACTGTCATTATTATGCTTCACATATTCATTTATCTGGTAAATGAAAGGATATTCTCCTAGGAGTTTGGGATGTGGATTATCGAGCACATAATCTCAACAAACAAATTTCAGAAACATTATCGCAATCTCGAACGACTCATGAAAATTATCTCCTTTAAAAAATTTCAAATAGACACTAATCTGCGTTAGTGTTCATTATTCAACCTAGTTATAAGATAGAAAATATTCAGACATTTGTATATGTACATGAATTTAATATCTAGTCTGTAATTAAACAGATCTTTGCTACATTTTTATTGACATTCAAATAGCCCCTTCTATCGAATTTGGGAAACATGGTTGAACCAATTTCCTTTGTAGGTATCATCCATAACTCATCTAAGGTGTTCCCCGCTATAGTAGGTCAAGCCACAATAGACAACCTCGGTTAGAACCCATCCATTTACATTCCATGTAATTGTTAATCCATTTGAGTTCTCTTTCTCAAGACGTATATACCCATTTCTATGACTCCTCAAATTCATCTCCAATCTGAAATTAGTTCCAATGATATAAACAACTAACCCAGTTCGGTTAAGGCTGTAATCTATCTAGTATCATGGATAAATACATGTTGATGGAAAGCATGTTGTACATATTCTTACATCCATTAATAAGGTTCGTATAACAACTTATTATAGGAAGACTATTTACCGCCTTAATATTGTGATAGGGATTTCATTGGTGCAGCTAGTCTCGCCCTAGTCTAGAACTTAAAGATGAATATGATTATGATAACTATAATTCTGGATTATTTGGATTCATGAAACTAAGGGATCATGCTCAAGAATGGTACATCATAATCATTCCATTATGCCAAGGCTCCACATAGCATGTAAAAAAAAGCTCCATGTTTAAGTTCCTGCACCTATGTTTATAAGTTTTAATTAAACAAATTAAACTATGATTATATAACCATATGTGGAATCCAATTCCCATACTAGAAATTGACTAAGTCATAAAAGTTCCTTTGGTATGTTGGACCTAATACCGATGGAGATTTCAAGGTAGGAGAGGCCGAATGAGCTGCCAAGACTAATCCTTGCAAAAATAACCATGGATAGTTTGATTCGATATACCATAGACAATTATAATTTGAAGATTTCATTCTTTTAATTGAATGAAGTATTGGACAGACCTCAATTTAAAGCATTTACATAAGTTAATTTTATGATAATCATTTACACTAAGTTTGACCAAAACTTTAATCTAATCATCACAACATTTTCTATAATAGGATTTAAAGCCTAAGTCATGAAAAGCATACTTTAATCAATTCATAGAAAATCATGTTTCAGTATATTATAATCAATCATCCATAGCATAAGGCACTTTAATACCACTACTAATTAATCTAGGAAGGTAATGAACATGCGAACTAGCATTGCGAAATTCGAAAACTTGAAATTAACCTAAAAAGGAACTCCTAAGCATGACATGATTGATATAATCTTGATTTAAACATTTCATGGATTCATTAAGTCTATAAAAAATTATTAAAAAGAGACCTAACATCTAAGTATAAAGCATTACTAGTTGATGCATGCCTTCCCTTGTAGTAGCAATGCAATCAATTAAACCAGTTGGAAAGAACTCCGTTAGTACTAGCCTCCAACTAGGACAGCCACTATAAGTATTCCACACAAACCCCACTGACCTAAATCTCACAAAGAGGGAAAACTTGTCAGTAACAAGTGGTTACTAGACCACTCATAGTCCAACCCAAAAATAACTATGAAGACACTTTTCCAAAATAGGAATAAGCCTTAAAAAAGAATTGCGCAAATATAAGAGAAATTCAGGGAGGATCTCAAAATAATTTGCAAGAAAAGATCAAGGCTGAATTGAAGTGATTATGAAAGGAAGAACAGAGCTCCTATTTATAGGAGGTAGGGGAGTGAAAAAGCTCCCCATTTACTAATGTGGGATGGGGAAAATCCCATCCCACATGCAATTCAACATCGCACCGAGCCCCAAACTTTGCAGGTTAACCCGCATGTTCAGGCTATGCAAAGCTAACAAGGCAAGCTTGTTTTAGCTTTCTTTGTCTTGTAAGTGTGGCCTTGCTAGGCTTCTTGCAAGCCCTACCTGTAAGCATGCTAGTGGGCCTGTACTTCAAGCCCATGCATGCACTACCAAGAGCTTGTAGGTCTACAGCCCACTAGCATGTGCTAGTGCATGTTAGCAACCCACTAGCACTTTTCAATACTAGCATGGTTACCATGCGTACCCCCTTCCCGTAAACAACTCATGTTCGCAAGGCCCACTCACAATAGTAGCCAATGCAATACACTCCTTCCATCATATCAAGTATCATCCGATTTATTAAGCTCGGACAGAGTGATAGCTCAAGTAATAGCTGTACCTATCCCGGAGTTAGACTTGTTCACAAAGAACAACACTCGCTTTCATGTATTGAGATTGATTAGAAACCCGTTCTATCAATCTCATACTCTAATTAGAGGTTTATGAGTGTGTTACTTCAACAAGAGTCCTTAAGGTACAACTCCCATAATATCACAATATCAGAAGTGATGGATCACATCATGACTACTCGGCTTACCAACAAACGATCATCAATATACTCGTAATCACTTATATCATCCTAATAAACAGGGTATGCGTGAGTATGACCCAAAGTATAGCGATGATAAGTGTATAATTACACTTATTATCATATTAAATGTTCTTGATTAAATACTATAGTTTTAATCATTTTTATGCATCATATAAAAGATTTCATGTGGTATGTAGTTGTTTTTTATGAAATTGTAGATACTAGGTAAATCTTGGGAGTAAAATGATCTAAAGTGGAATTCTATGTAAAAAGAGTGAAAAAGGTGCGAAAAGATGCATGGAACTTAAAGATTTGGCTTAGGATCGAAGCTGTCAAAGATAGGTAAAGTTATAAGAAGAATTCTGAAGAAAATCACAATTCACGGTCGCGAAAATCATTCGCGGTTGCGATTTTTATACTTCAAAACTTAAAGTTGCCAGACAAGTATTCACGGTCGTGACTTGTATATCGCGGTTATGACTCCGACGGTTTTCTGGTCAAATCTCCTTAACTACCAACCACCAGCGGTCAATAGCCATCAACTACCAACGAGAAGACACTTATTAGTAGTCAACCAATCATGAAAATGTGCTTATACATTGTGGATTAGATTAAAGCTTCTCAACCAATCACAATGATGTGATACAATCTTTCGCCAATGGACACAACCTTCGTTTGGATAGACCTAAACCTTCGAACTCTATAAATAGGGTTCCAAACCTTACAATTTCATGCAACATTAGAGTGCAATTATAGGGTTACATATAGTGTGTGTAGATAGAGAATAAAATATCTAGTTTTGCTAAGTTCATAAGTGTTACCGAGAAAATGTTTAAGTGATTCGAATCCTTGTTTCGATCACTAGATTTTTTTATATATTAAAGCGATTGTTTTATGAATGTACTTGCAAATCACTTATCAATAAAAGTTTTCGTTCTTAAACATTTTTTTGTTCGATATTCACAAAGAATAGTATCCTAGCAGAGGTCTGTACGAGCCGAGACTAAATTCAAAGCAGACGCAGGAATTGCGAGAATTGACGACTCCCATTAAAGAGTGGATACGGTTTGATCAACTTTAGCTTTCACTTGCATACCTTACAACTTTGGTTTGCTTTCTACTTATACTTTCTATTTCAAAGTTTATGATATGTCCATGTATCATAATGCTTATTTCATGTTAAGTCTTTTATATTAATCAAGTTATATGCTTTGGAGTTAACTTTAAGAGTGGTTTCATGATTAACGAGATTGTGTATAATCACTGGATCTGTGATTTAATGCTGTTTAGTGAGCCAACATTTTTGAAATGGTAACTGGCTAAATGTGGCTATGTGAGAGCGACCCGTACTAAGCATAGTAATATTGTTGTCTAGGTTTATATAATTGTCTTGATTCGTTTGCGCTAGATTTAGAAAAGTCATTTCATGTGTTTCTCTGTGGTGAATCACTGAACATCTATGTATCTAGAACCGATTATGTTAGATTAGTTTAGTAAACATAATAACTTTGTTGAACTTGCATGTTTTCTTTGCTATACTTATTTTGTAGGAAAATCTATATATTAGAATTTCTAATCTTCCCTACATATATCTATCCATTCTTCATTCTAATCCTCGTATCCAAAACTTCAAATTATTTTATTTTATTTTCTTCATTCCATTTTCCTTTTTGATCTTTAGAGATGGTCGTTTCTTGTGAGATCGATATCTTTTAAAACTACATCTCAGCTGTATACTTGCAGTTATCATCATTTTTCTATCTTGATAAGTGGTATTGACAACACCTATACTTTACGTGAACAAATTTTCAGCACCATTAATATATAGCCAAAATCTTTGTGAAAAAGTTATTAAACATCTGTAGAAAAGTGGCGAACAAGCAACTTCCATACAAGGTATATTAGTATCTCATTTTTTAGGATACTAGTACTACTAGTATAATAAGGCATGACACCAACACATGGATATAGATATTTCTGAGTGTTTATCTTATAGCAGTCACCAATGTATTACCCGAATACATTCATGTATTAACTCAAGGTACCACCTTCAACTTGTGAGATTGGTTGCTTGGATCCAATCCAAGAAGTAAGCCTACACATGCTAGTCTGTCCGCTTCATTGATGTCCAGTGTCAATGAAACTATGACTAGGGATATTCATACTTTTCCATAATGACATGTGAGTGCAATTCTCACCCCACATAGCTCCCACTATGTCCTTGCACTTTCACGTTGCGAAATAGTCATAGACTTTGTTTATTATATCAACAAATATATATACATACATAATAGCATATATAATATTAGTGAGATACATAAATAGAGGAGATCATAGTTATATAACAAAGGTGCCTTATTATTGATAAACAATATAGATATTTGTACATAAGTGACTAATAGTGACATATTGCCCTAATTACCTCTAGGGCGTAAATCATGTCTAACACACTCAGCCTACCACTATAAATAAGGGGACAGCTATGGCTCGGGAAATAGTGAACAAGACCCCTGCATGTTGAATTTATTGAGTTAGTCCAACATCAAAATGAACTTAGATTTTGAGATGGAGGTGTTCGCCTTGCTAAAAGATTGCCAAGTTCTTCTACCTCTAAGCACCAGCCCATTACAAATCCTCCTCAAGGATATTATGGTATCTACATGGACCAGATTTGGTTGGGCTTCATTTATCCATTACGGAAGGAATTTGTAACATGCTAAGGGAATGGCATCTTTACCTGGCTCAGCTTCATCCAAACACTTAGATTTACCTTGTAGGCTACATCTTGACCTGCTAAGGCTTAATCTTACCCTTTGATGCTTAATTCTTTAGGAAGGTAGTCACACTTAGGTAAACCAAGAACGAAGACCACTACCATTTTTCATAAAAGGATGGGTTTTATAAGTTAACCCATAAATTAGGTTTGGTCAAATATTTCAAAAATTATTTTAATTTCATTAAGGAGGAGGAAAACCAACCTGGGTCCCCACCGTCTAAAATCCTAAGCCCTTCTAATTGAATGAGCTGAGTGGCATAGATACTAGGGTAGAAGTGTTCAATTCCTTTAAGAAGGAGGTGCGGTCATGTCAAAACATAAATTGTGCAATGGCTAAGAATTATAAGATAATAGTGCTTCGCCAACCAAACCACATTTATTATCTAGGATCCTGAATGGTTTAGAGGTATGCTTACTTAACCTCTTCTTTTGTTTTTTTAGAAAATGATAAATTTCCCTAATCTCAACGAGCTCAATAAATATATTGTAAGACAAGCAACCTAAAGACCATAAAAGGGAAAATCTTTAAGAGAAGCCCGAGTTGATAACGAGTGCTGATAATGCAATGTTGGGGATTCGAGATAGGAAAAGGAAGAGAAAGACCAAGGAAAGGGATATCCAATCGAATGTCCTCGTGGATATGCCTCATCCTTCTGCAGCTAAGAAAATAACTTTCAAGATGGTAAGGATATGTTTTGCATTTTACTTGTCCATTTTCACAAATTTTTGTTCTAACTCTTACTTTTTAAGTTGTTGAATTGAATACTCAAGCCGCCTTGGCCGGGGAGATCAACTCCTCTACAGTTCGAGAGGATCTTCTCCTTCTATCTTCTCCCCACCAGTTTAGGGTGTCTTAAGGATTATTCTCTCTCATCCTATTGAGATACAAATTATGGAGACCAAGTCCCTCCTCTAAGCATCCAAACACATGATGAATCTTAGCTCCAAGGTATTTTCTTTGGCTAAATGATTTTGCTTTCTGTAACTTGTATATAATCTCCTTTCTTTTATTTCTATGAATAGTATCTCGTATAACTAGGATGACAAGGAAAATCTGGGGTATAGGCTGGGTGGAGCGCAGCCTAGAGGTGACAACCTAAGAGCTGAAGTAGGTAAAAGGTCGCCTTTCTTCTGCCAATGCGGCTTACTTGGAAATTTCCAAGAAATCTGATTCTGAGGTGACACACTAGGCCAAAAGGTTGGAGGAGTCGAGACAGGAGATCAAAGAATTATATCAGGCCAAAGAAGAATTGTTTTAGGCTAATGAAAAGCTTCAAGGCACCATCACCCACTACGAGATAGTAATCCATGAAAATATCGAATCTTATAAGAAGGGATGGAAGAGGTTGTTGAGGTGGGTCATGAATTCAGCCAATGAGACCTCCAAGCTTGCCATCAGCTCCATTTAGACATTCAAGATACTTTGATTGAAGAAGTGAAGTATTCCAATGAGTTAGAGGCTGAGGAGGAGGAGAAGTGTGAGCACGGGATTCTTGGTCCCTCTCGCGAAACGATGAAGAAAGCTTATTATTTAATACTTGTTGTCTAAGCTTTTATAAACCCATAATTGGGGCTAAGATGGTGTTAAAAGAAGTTTTCCCATCCTTTCGAACCTCTCTCACATATTAAAATAATAAATTTTATCATTAGATGATTTTATTTTATATGTTTGGTTCATCTTTTCCTTTGTTAGGAATAAAACAAGTTTTTTTAGCTTTAAAAGCCTTGTATTATTCACTTAAAATAAATAAAAAATAAAAATATATTAAAATATTAAATTATATTAGAAAAATTTAAAAATGCCTAAAAAGTTAATAAATCAATTATCTTTGTTGTTCGGGGAAGACCTTGGGGTCTTCCTAGTCCTGTTGGCCCTCTAGCCGATCTAACTAAACCTTTGATGGTCCTCTCATTAGACTGGTACCAGTTCATGCTACAGGGGCATCGTGTTATTACCCTTATTCCCCTTTTTTACCATTTTTTGAGTGGTTTTCCCTTTTTATTTTCACTTTTTAACTGACCCAAAGGGGTATAAAATGGTTCAAACTTTGAGGAGAGAAGAGGACACCTAATTTCAGCTATTTTCTTGGGTTTATGTGAGAGAAGAGAGTGAAAAAAAAACAAAAACTTAGTGAGAAAGTTTAAGAAAAAAGTGAAAATCCTCTTCGTTTTGTTCTTGAAATCTTCTTGGTTTGGGTCTTAAATGTTTGGAATATCCTTCAAAAATCTTCTCTTGGAACATAAAATTACAAAAAAACTCCAACTCTAGCACTTTTCTTCATTTTTCTAAACGTTCTTTAATAAAAATCAACAAAAAATGCTTGGATGACTCTTTTCTTGGTGTTTCTAGCTCCAAAATTGTTGGGAACATGTCATATGGGTAATCTTTTGAGTTTTGGAGACTTATTAACTTGTTTGTGTGTTTATTTTATGTGTTTAGGTGTTTTAGGTGTGAAAAATGGCGTAATATCCCGATGCCCCTCTAGTTGGATCGGTGCCCCTCTAACTAGACCAACGCCCCACTAGTTAGACTGTAGCCCTCTAGTCAACTTCAGGGGCATGTTCGCCACTTTTCTACTGATAAGTTTAATAAATAATGGTTCCAAAATCTCGTGAACAATTGGCTAATAACTACGCTAAAAACTTGTTCACAAATAAATGTAGGTGTTGTCAATACCTCTTATCAAATAGAAAAATGATGATAACTGTAAGTATACAATTGCGATGTAGTTTTAAAAGATATCGAACCCACAGGGTAGGAACCAGGTCTAAAGACATGGAAGGGAAAGATAAAAATAAGGAAATAAGAATAGAATTAGTATTTTTGGGTAGGGAGATTAGAATG
>CATIWQ010122074.1:0-12918 GCA_949673415.1 Euphorbia schlechtendalii | reverse complement strand
ATAATCCACTCATTTCAGCTCTTGTCGAGAGGTGGAGGAGGGAAACTAAATTGTAAAATTTAACCAGCCTACCTTTGTATCCCTTCTGGCCTTTCTTTTTTTATTAATCAATTTGTTGAATTTAGTTATGCAATATATTTTTAAAAATTGGTGAGCAGTAACGAAATCTTGCTATTTAAATAGTAATCTCCTTGGATGGTGACAATCTGATGTCTAAACCTGCTGCTATTAATTGAATTTCTGCTCTATTTATTATTTTTTGTTTTACAGACTCTGTAGTCTGAACCTTTGATCTTTAACACAATGAAGGCAAGAAGAGGAAGGCGGTCAGAGGTATTAACTGATCTGAGTTGTGCTGTTGTGTTTTTTCGATAGTTACTGTGTTTTTGTTGGTGGTGTTTTGATTGGAACTGTTGCATTTGATTTTGTATTTGTTGGTGGTATTTTCACGCGCCTTTCTCAATATGTGGTTTACAGGCAATTCTCTCTTTTTACTCTTTTTTTTCTTTCAAATCCGCATTTTCCAAATTCATAAGCTTGTTTAGTTCTATTATAATATAGTAACTCGATAAGTCCTTACTTAATCAATTTTCTTTTTACAGTTTTGAGATTCTGTTACTTGTTTAAAATTTTGATGCTAGTGATGGGGTTTGTTCTGAAGTTGTTGTGAGTCGAATCTATCGATTTCACAAGATGATTGAATCTCAAAGTTGTTATGTGCGATTATGGTTTGCAGATGATCCATGTAAGGGTATCCAGTGAGACACAGGAGACGAAACCAAGGAAGTGGGGTTTGTCTGTAAACCACAGTTTTTGTTTCCTAGTCCTCTTATATCTGTCAGCATGCTTGCTTGTACATATATACACACACTATTATGCTATTATTTGTTAATCATAATTTAAATTTGTTGAATGCTTCTCTATGGTTTGGTCTATATTGCTCCATTCTAATTTTGTAGACAGATTGCATTGCACGCATCTCACCCAAAGATGACACTTTGCTTGGATGGATTCTTCTTGATAAATGAAGGTGTTTTTCATTTTATTTGATTTTCTGTATTTGTCTCAAATTTGATTATAAGAGTTTTAACTTCCTCATTAAGATGCTCACGACGAGTTGCAAATAATCATATATTTTCGGATTTTGCCTTTACAGGTTGGGACTGTTAGGAGCTGGGCATAGGGTAAGAAGTTAGTCGTAAATATCATGTTCAGAATGAGAAAAATATCGTTTGTGGTTTCAAATATACACTTTTTTAAGTTTGGTGATGTTCGATAGTAAAAATGCTATATCTCCATTTATTCACATTCTCGCTCCGTATTTTTTTTGGTAAAGGACTAAGGTTTTACGAGGATTATATTTTTTTTTCTTCAATGCCTTAAATATTTAATTTCTTGCTGCATTTTAGGACATTGATGTTTTAAATGGTATTGCATGGGATAGCAAAAACAACCTTCTTTTTGGTAAGTTGCTTCATTTACTTCATAGACACTTTAATCAAATTTCAATTTTTTTTTCAAAAAAATAAACTCCACGTGGAGCAATTGAACTGGACAAATATATGTGTGGGTCGCTTGAATCCTGTAACATCCTGTTTAAAATCAAATACAGCTTTTACTGATTTTATTATTCTTTCCTGAATTCTTAAAAAGATTATAATGTATTATTTATAATCATAACTATTTTGTTCCATCATTGAGCTTCACTTTTTTTTGCATGTTTTGGGATGTGAATTTCGATTTTTTTGTGTTGTGTTCTACTTGTTGGCAGTGATTGATACTAGAATATAATTTATCTATATAAATGTAATACTCAGTTTCTATATGCTGTAAAGAATTGCAGTGAATTTTTTGACATTTTCGACGCAGAATTTCGCTGCTTCCAGGTCATCATGGAGGGAAATCTCAGAGTTCAGTTTTCGAATTACATGATCAACCGGAGGTGGTTCAAAACAGCCGATGGGCTAGCCTCCCTCCTAAGTTATTGCGTGATGTTTTCAAGAGATTGGCGGCAGGTTAGGGTACGTGGCCAGCTAGTAAGCATTTTGTTACCTGTGTTGCGGTTTGTGGGGCATGGAGGGAAATGTGTAAAGAAACTGTCACAAGTCCTAAATTCTACAGGAAGATTACCTTCCATGTTTCTCTGAAGTAGGTGAGAATATCCTTAATGAATTTTAATTATGTTCTGTTCTTGCTCTAAATATGACTGTAAATGATTCTGAAGTAGATAATTCTGATTTTGAGATAGATTTGTTGTATTTACTTGTTCAATGATAGCTAGAATTCCCTCGTTATGAATCTCACTCATCTTTAAGCTAATATGTTTATTCGTCTACTGATGAAACGAGCTGATTTATTTGTGTAGTTTACATTTGTAGTTGGCAGATATAAATCAGAAGAGTTGATTTATTTTTGTAGTTTTACATTTGCAGTTGGTAGTTTTACCTTCTGGAATGACTTTGATTGGAATGGTAAACCACTCTTTGATTTTTTTGACTACTCATGAATTCTTACTGCTATTGTTATTCATATTGTTGTTCCTTTGTAATCTTATTTGAATGTTTTGCATTACTAGTTAGTTCTTATTAGTTTGAATCAGTCAATGTATTTATGTTTAGCTGTTTGGCACTTAATTTATTGTGAATAACATTGGCCTAAATAGCATATAATTTTGATTCTAGCACGAGTTTATTGTACACATTTGTTAATTTTAGAATCTCTAAATTTGTATTCAAGGATATGAAGTTGTGGATAATTGTTTCACAACTTGATTATTTTCTTTAAATTTCTCATTAAGCGACAACATTCTTCTTTTGTGCTTCTATAATGTAGGTTGTGAATCTACTTATGAAGATAATAAGAGTAATGCTTCACATGCATGGCGAGTGGTTTAAACTTCAAATGTGTAAAGATCAGTTTGAGAATCTTTTGGAAACACTACACACTTTTAGTAGCGTTATTTTTAATTTGTATGGTATTATGTATTTTTTAGTTCTCGTTTGAATTTGTATACAATTGAATATTATGCATTATGAATTATATAAAAAATGAACTTCAATTATTTTGAATTATGACATCAATTAAGTGTTTTACAAATGTGTTACAATAAGTGTAAAAAGTGTTTCAAATGCGACATAAGTGTTTTTCAAAAAATGTTGCGAAAACTAGACATGGGTGTTGCAAATATGCTAAAAGTGTTATAAGAAAAGTATTGCGAATAAACAACAAAAGTGTTGCGAAAAAAACTAACGGACGTTAACGTTGACGGTGACAGGTATTTTTTGCAACACAACATAAAGCGTTGCAAGTACTAAAAAAATGTTGCGAAAAGTCACTTGTCGCAACACTTTTCTTAGTGTTGCGAGAAAAAAAATAAGTGTTACGAAAACGACTTTTCGCAAGGGAAGCATTACCAACGACTTTTTTCACGGAAAAGTGTTGCGAAAAGTGCTTTCGCAACACTTTTGGCACTTTAGGCAACATTTTGTTATTGCGACAGACCATCTATGGCGTAGTGCTCTTCTCATTTTAATTATCATTTGTTGAGGTTTTCCCTCTTTCTTCGATTTCAACCCTTATTAATAACAATTAATTTTCTTCCTTGTATAAGGAATTTATTTCATCCATCTTTCAGTTTTGTCCATATTTATAATAATGAATTTAATTTTGATATGTTTAAGAGTAATTAAGATGAAATGAAATTTTATAGAAACTAAAGATAAGAAAAGATATTAAAGAGGAGAGAAATTATTATTAATTAATTAATCAATGTGATAAATACAAAAGTTAATTAATATTTTTTTTCATTTCTTAATTTTAAACCAAAATTTTAAAAAGAAAATTTAAATGTGATGGAGAGAGTAATTAACTTATTTCAAAAAAAAAATAATTAACCATTTATTTCTCTTAAGTTAATTTTTTCTTTAAAAAAGAATAGTATTCTAGTTATTGTTTTTTGAAACAATTGTAGGTGCCAGTATTAGAATCCTAGTCACCCCACCCACTTTGCGGATGTACCACTCGGACTATATCCAATTAATTAGTATTCTAGTTATTTGGTTAGAGTCTACATAGTTTTTTTTTTAAAGAGTCACCGGAGTTAGTAATTAAGTTTGGGATCCAAAAATTGGGCATTTAAATATCCTATTTATTATCATTTTGTTTAGAAAAGAGAAATATTTAATGTTTGAGGTACATGTGATTCGAATCTCGGACTTTCAACTTTTTTTCTCCCAATTTGGGAGGAAGCTGTGACCACTAGACTAAATCTAGTGATTATTTAGGGTAATCCTAAAAACCTCCAGCGTTTTGCTAAAATCGCCCAATCTTTTTCCTTTGTTGACAATTTTACCCTCTTTTAAAATTTGAATCTTTTCCCTTTCAACCTTTCATTTTCTCTCCCAACTTTTCATTTTCTTCCTCAAGCTCTCAACTTCTTTCAAAAATCTCCACTTCGGAGCCATTCAAATCTCAATCTTTTAAAAAAATCAACACAAAAATCATATAAGATCAACATATGGTGAAGGAAAACCCGTCAATTTGATATCGGGTAAGCTTTTTTTCGTAAAATTCTATGAAAAACGAACTTAGAACCCTAATTCTCAAAATCTCACTTCCAAACATCTCAAACCTTAATCTTTCAACAAAATCAACACCAGAATCATGTGAAAGTAACATAGTAAGAAAGAAAACCCACAAATCGTTTTGGTTAAGGTTTTATTTCATAAATTACATGAAAAAATATCGTTTGACAGAATAATGTGACAAAATCTTCAAGAGCAACAACTTTGTGCTTTTCATTTTATAATAAATTCACAAATTGCAAGATAACCTCATTTAACTTATTCTAACTAGAAATGATTATCATTTAAACACGTATCACTCCAAGCTTGTGTAAATATGTGAATAAAATTAGTTGACAGGTTGTGACAGATGGAATCAACCATTTTGTGGTACTTGTATGTGAATGAGGATCGATTTATACTTTCATTGGTAGTCGCTATATTACAAGATAACCTCATTTCAACTTATTCCCAACTAGAAATTGCTATCATTTAAACACATGTCACTCAAAGATGGTGTACATATGTGAACACAATTAGTTAACATATTGTGACATGAAAAATCAACCATTTTGTGGTACTTGTATGTGAATGAAAACTGATTTCACTTTCATTAGTAGTATTATACTACAAGATAACCCCATTGAAACTTGTTCTCAACCAGAATTGACTACCATTTAAACACATATTACTCTAAGTTGATGTAAATAGGTGAACACAATCATTTAAAACAAATTTAACAAACTTTTTGGAGGGAAATTCTATTTATAACCACCTTAGCTGTATTTTTTATTTTTTTATTTTTCCCTTTTTACTTCTACATTGTATTAGCATATAAGCACAACTCAAGATCAGTTTAATTTTGGAATGAATACGAATCAAGTTTTCTCTCTAGAATTTCTCATGGTATCAGAGTGAATCTAATAGATGACAAGGAAGAACAACAGAAAGAGAGCTGAGAGCAATGGTGATCCATACGTGTCTGAAGTAGAATCTAGTTAAATGAGAGAAGAGATAGTAGGAAGAAATACAGGATCAGGATCTGATAATCCAGGTTTTGTTCTCATCAATAAGACTCTGAATGGAAGCAGCAACAACTTGGCTTGGAAGACAGTGGCGATGCCACATATGGTGATGTGGGGTCCAATGACCCCACTTTTTTTTGAAGAAGTAGTATAAATTTACTATTAAATAGTATTTGGACTCCATTAAAAATTAATGTTGGACCTCATATTAATATTAAAGTTACATATTTATCTTAGAAAAATGCATTTGTTTTACTAAATGTCAATATATCTTTATAAATTTAGCTCTACTATTTCTTTTACAATTTTATTATTCACAAAAAAATATTCACCATTATTATTTCTTAACTTTTTCATGAATTTATAAATTACTTGAATTTTTAAAACATTTGATGTTTGGATATGGACACCACGGTAAAAAATTCCTGGATTCGCCACTGTTGGAAGAACTCTATGACAAGAGCTTTGATCGTAAAAGATAAAGAAATCTATATTGAGAAAGGAGCAGAAATGGCAAAGGTAGGAATACAGGAGTACAAGAAATGGTATAAAGAGAATTATTTGGTTACATCTTGGATAATCAATACAATCTCGAAGGATTTAGTTGAAGGTTTCATATAGTCTCATTCGACAGTAGAACTCTGGAAAACTATAGCTTTCATGTTTGAGGATTGCAATAGACCACTTTTGTATAGGATCAACAGAGAGATTAATTTGTTCAATCAAGGTAATCTTTTGATCATGATGTATTTTAACAAGTTAAACAGATTTTGGGGTGAATTGCTGTTATTACGACCAATTCCAAGTTGTAAGGGTGGAGTAGGGAAAGATTGTGTGTGTAATACATTCAAGAGGTTATCAGATCAAGATGAGGAGGATAAATTAATTCAGTTTATGATGGGACTAAATGATAACTATAATCATGTGAGGGACCAAACCGTTGCCTACATAGATAGTGGCGATCCGGTTATCTTGCAGATGCTGCATTGCTTCCTTCTGCAATGACAATTATAGTTGCCTACATAGACAACTATAATTCAATGATTAATAGGATTGAAAGATAAAATGAGGTGAAGCTAGAAAGGTACATGGAGATAGCCAACTTTGCTGGAGAAGGAAGCAATGCTGCGATGGATTATGCAAACTATTCCAAGAACAATGTTACAAACACCAAGAATAGAAAAGGACTCAGGAAAATCAACAAAGGTCGCCTATTTTGTGATTATTGCTAACAGAAAAAGCATACCAGAAAGGAATGCTTCGAATTGATTGGCTATCCTCCTTAGTGGACGAGTCCAAAGGATCAGAAACAAGATTCTACCAACAAGACTTATTCTCATGCAAATCATGCTGATTTAAGAGAGAATCGATAAAGTAGACCTGGTGAAAAGTACAACAACAACAAAGATGATCAAGAGTCACTTAAATACATGATCCAAGAAATGTATAAGATGGTGGAGGGGAAGCAGCAAGTGGCAAATACTTCAATTCATTTAGATTTTTCTACCTTTGTAGGATTTTCTGGTGAGAAATCTCATGCAAACTCGGTCATTTTCAATTCCTGAATAATAGATAGTGGAGCTAGCTCTCACATGTGTTTTAAAAAAGTATTGTTTGACAATTTTTAAAAAAATGGCAAGCGCAATGTCATGTTACCTAATGTTCTGTAAATAAAATTGAATATATTGGGGAAATATCTTTGAATGATGGATTCAGATTACATAATGTGTTGTATGTCCTAGAATTTAGATACAATCTACTATCAATAAGTCAAGTAACAAGTCAGTCAAGAATTGAAGTGGTGTTTGGTCATGATGCTTGTTATATGCAAGACCAGAGTACTAAGGATTTGTTGGCAGTGGCTTGGGAAGCAAATGGCCTGTATCAACTGGACAAATCCTCATTTGATGGCATGATTCTGAAGAAATACAAAAGCTATAAATTGAGTACTGCTTTATGTGTAAATGACCTAAATTAAGCCACATGTTCTGTAGATAGGTGGCATATGAGGCTATGTCATGCCTCTTTTGATTGTGTAAGTCACATAGAAGGAACAGAGCTTGAAGGAACACCAAAGATATGCGAGGTGTGTCCTTGTGCAAAATAGCATAGAGCAACTTTTAATTAAAAGTGTCATTTATTCAGTTAAGCCTTTTAACTTAATTCACATGGATGTATGGGTCCCTATGGGGTTCCAACCATGACTGGAGGAAAATATGTTTTTAACAGTAGTAGATGATTTCAGCAGAACAACTTGGCTGATTTTGTTAAAGCATAAAACTGAAGTTCATGAAGCAATATAGATTTTCCTACAAATGGTGGAAAACCAGTTTGAAACTACTATGAAGATGGTGAGAAGTGATAATGGCACAAACTTTATCAATGAAGCATATATCTCTCTTTTTCAAAAAAAAAAAGGAATCTTGCATCAGAGAACTTGTGTTTACACTCGACAGCAAAATGGAGTGGCTGAAAGAAAACACAAACACTTATTGAATGTAACTAGAGCCATTATGATCCAGTCAAAGTTACCACAAAAGTTTTGGGGGGAGGCAATAATGATGGAAGTGGCCATTATAAATGCATTACCAACCAAATTATTAGGTTGGAAAAGTCCATTTGAGATTCTTTATGGCAAGATACCTGACTATGTAAGGTTTCATATTTTTGGATCTTTGTGTTACTATAAGGTACTCCCACTACCACCAAAGTTGGAAGTAAGGGCTCACTGAGGAGTTTTTATGGGATATTCAGCTGGCCAAAAGGGTTATAAGATTTATGATTTAGAAGATAACAGGTTTGTGGTTTCGAGGGATGTGGATATTTATGAAGATAAATTCCCATTTAAGCAATATGAGAAACATCAACTGCAAAAAATGTAGGAATTCGCAGTTCTTCAACAATATCGGATAAAGCTGAAAGTAAGCTAGAAGAAGTAATCCCTCAGTACAGCAGAAGTGGAAGAGAAATAAAAAGACCAGAGTAGATGCAGAATTATGTGATGGCAGTGCCAGCCACTCATGGTTTTCTTGTCTAAATTACAGGAGATAAAGGAACCAAGGTCCTATAACGAAGCTGTAAAAGAAAGTCAGTGGTTTGAAGCAATGCAGAAAGAATTACAAGCCTTGGAGGATAATGAAACATGGGAGCTTGTCACTTTGCCTCAAGGGAAAAAAGGCTATTTCTTCAAAGTGGGTCTACAAGGTGAAATATAAGGCAGATGGTGAGATTGAAAGATAAAAAGCTAGATTAGTGGCTAAAGGCTATAATCAGATCCAGGATGTGGATTATTTTGAGAATTTCAATCATGTGGCAAAAACAAAAACAATTAGATTGTTTTTTGTTATAGGAGTAACAAGACAGTGGAGGGTGCAACAATTTGATGTCAATAATGCCTACTTACATGGCTATATTAATGAAGATCTATATCTGTTACCACCATAAGGATATACAAAAGCAGAAAAAGGACATGTTAACATGCTGATTAAGTCTCTCTATGGGCTTAAGCAAGTAGGAAGATAATGGCACAAAGAAATCAGTAATAAATTGCTGAATTTTAGCTTTATAAGAAGTAGAAATGAATACTGTTTATTTATAAGAAGACAAGGAGGAGAATTATCAGTCTTGCTTATATATGTTGATGACATTCTTGTAATGGGGTCATCTAATAATCAAGTTACATAGGTAATACAATATCTACACTTTCTATTCACAATAAAAGATCTAGGAGAGGCAAGATATTTCCTGGGAATAGAGGTTTCACAGACAGAAAAAGGGATTGTGTTGACTCAAAGCAAGTACATTGCTGACTTAATTCAGGATGCAGGATTGCAGAGTTGTAATGTAGTATCCATCCCTATAGCACATGAGGTAGATCCTTGAGGTTTTTCGCAGGCTTGATGGTAGATTGATGTATCTCAACATAACAAGGTTAGATTTATCACATTGTACATAACAACTCAGCCAGTATATGAAGACATCATGTGATCATTATCTTTAGGCCGGTTTGAATGTTCTAAGGTATCTAAAAGGGACTGCAAACTATGGCTTGGCATATGTTGTGGACAGTTCTTTGCAGTTACATGGCTTTTGTAATGCAGATTGGAGGGATTTCAAGTTAACAAGGAAATCTGTCACTGGTTTTTACCTATTCCTAAGATCTTCACTGATCTCTTGGAAAACCAAGAAGCAGGCAACAGTGAGCAGATCATCAGCAAAGGCTATATATTGCAGTATGGCCACTTCATGCTGTGAATTGAAATGGATATCTATCTTCTGGATGATTTTCAAGTATCATTAACACTTTCAATTTCTCTCCATTGTGATAGTCAAGCTGCAATAGCGATTGGAAAGAATCTAGTCTCGCATGACAAAATCAAATATGTTGAGATAGACTGTCATTTAGTCAAAGACCTAGTTGACAGTGGAATCATCACCACACCTTATGTGCACACTACACAACAACTAGCTTATTTGTTTACAAAGGGTAAAAGTTTCAAGCGAATGCTCCCATATCTACATAAGATGGGATTGCATTCAATCACACCAACTTCAGTGTGAGGAGGGGGTGTTAAACTTCTGTTTATACTAGACTTATAGTTGATCTATACCAGAATCATACCTGGTTTAGACAGCAACTGCAACCATGAAGAACACAGGAAACAAATGATCCACCGCAATTCGATACAACCAAATGCAGGGAATCAAGTCTCTTAAAGCAGATATAACAAACTTTTAGGAGGGAAATTCCGTTTATAACCACCTTAGTTGTATTTTTTTTTTTCATTTCTCTTTTACTTCAACACAGTAATAGTATATAAGCACAACTCAAGATCAGTTCATTTTTGGAATGAATACGAATCAAGTTTTGTCTCTAGAACTTCTCAGTTTTCCTAATACAGAAGTTGAAAACAGGAAACATGTTTAGTTTACTTCATCACTTTCAATTTCTTACTTGTTTTGAAATTTAATAAATTTGTGCAATATATAAATATACAATGTAAACTGGGAAAGACACAAATTTAATTAATGATTTAAAACTTAAAAATATTATATATTCATATTAAACATTATTAATATATTCATATGAATCAACATTAAGTAAAAAAATTAAAATGGCACCATACTTTTGGCTTAGTATTACAAACATGTTTATTTAGATTTTTTTAGAAAGTTTTAAAACTGTAACTAGTAATTTCATAGCAAAACTGCCTTGGCGAACAAGATTTCACAGAATGACGGGTTGCTATAGCTTTTACAGATACGTTAATAAAAATTATTAATGTAAAAAGATTAGAAATCTACTGTCACTGTAATAATACATTGATTGAAGTTGTAGAAAGATAGTAATTACAATTATAATACATATAACATTATATTTTTCATATTAATGAAGAAATGGATTTAAATGAGAAACAAAGAGAAGGTAATGGAATCACTAATTCAAATTACGTTGGTCGTATTTGGGAATACTGTCAAATTTACGTCACGAAAAGTTACATTTACAAACTTTTGACAGAATTAACATATTTTGACATTTTGTAAATGATTTCGAATCTTAAAACTAATTAATTAAAAATTATTTATAATTGTTTTTCATAATATTTTAGGACAGCAGCTTGGAAAAGCTTAAAATGAAACTTTTCGAAATTGGAGATTAAGAAAGTAATCTCAAACTTGTCTCTACGGGCTTCACGTATTTTCCAATGGAAAACATTAAAAAGTATTTCTTACTCAATGTAATAGAAACAAATTTGGATCATTGATATCTTACTTTCCAATTCCTAAAATTTTACAAAAATTGAATTTTACTTTCCAATCGGAAAATTTTACAATTCGATAAATAAAAAAATTCTAGAAACGTTTTTTCGAAATTAAACGGCCCTTAAACTTTTTAACTAATTTTAAATAAGACTACGGTTACCGTATAATAATTCAAGACGCCCCCGTTACAAATTTTGTTTGATTAATTCGTTGATAGAATTAAGGAAAGGATTAAGATAAAACTCAAGAGACCGTTGCAACTGCATCTTGCTGGCAATTCGGTATCCGGGTCGGATAAACCCGTTTCATCAAAACCCTAATGCATTTATCTATAAGAGCCTCCTACCTGGAAACTACGTGGTATATTCTTCACCTCATTCACATTAACATCTGTTTTCACTGATCTGATAGATTAATTCAGTCATTTTTTGGTCTTTTAATTCTAAGGAAACCATGCATCAGCCTATGAATCTCTGCGTTAATCCATATAGCTCAGAGATTATGAAGCGATGCCATATCAAAATGCTCCTCTGGACAAGCAGATTTCAATTGTTTCATGAGTTCTTGCTTTTTCTCGTAGGTTCTATATTTTGTTCATGATTATCCTTTATATTTTCTTATTTTTTTATGTTATTTGGTTTGCTGCTCGATGATTATTGATTTTGCTTTAATCACACCGAATAGAGGCTTTAGATTTAGGGTTCAGAATCAGCCTTTGATTAAGCTAAGGATTTCTCAATTACATGTATGTGCTTGATAGATTAATACCTAATGAGTCTTTGCCCTAAAATTGTGGGACTCAGATCCCCCTTTTGTAGATCAAAGATGAAGACTTGCTATCAATCATTTACAAGTTTCCTTCGTTTAGTTAAAGGAGGGTTTTCCCCCTCTTCTAATGTCCTCTCATGTGGAAAAAATTTGTTATCTGAGAGCATAATTTCAAACTGCCATTTTGATTCTCAACATCTCCATGTAGGAATTTTGATAATTTCTTATTATGAAATAGCAGGATTATGATTGTTGATTACAATAAGCATAAGATATGCTACAATTTAGAAATATCTGTTATTATGAGAAAATGTCAAAGCATAGATAGGAATTAAGATGGGGATGGTGCAATAGGAGAAGGAAATAGAAGGGAAAAGAATTTTTGAGCAAGGATTTGATTAGCTGCTTCAGAAGGATGAAATGCATCCCAAAACACATAATCTTTTCTGTTTTTGCATAATTTTTAGTTGGGCAAACATAGTCCTCCTACGCTTGTGTCTACATTGCAGCATGGTGTGTTTGACACCTTCGTACCTGAAATTTTTCAAAATTTTTTTTATCAGTAATTTTATTTATGTTTTAGGGAAATTGGTTTTTAATTTTTTATTCAATTGCTGAATTTTATTACCATAAGTAGTTGGATTGTTGATCAAATCCAAGACATGTTGATAAGTGTCTGCAAATAAGAACTTGGCATTTGGAAGTCTTTTGTTCAATCTGTCAATTAGATTATCTACTTTGGAATTGAACTCCAAAACCCATTCATTGACTCTCTTTAAGCATTGTCTTGTTTTAGACTT
>CATIWQ010122048.1:0-27309 GCA_949673415.1 Euphorbia schlechtendalii | reverse complement strand
CTTTTATTGTGTATTCCCATTGTTTATTAGTGGAGTTATCCGTGCCCAGTGGTTTTTCCCTTTCAAGGGTTTCCACTTAAAATCTCTGTATCGTTTTATTGCTTTACTTGTTGTTGCGAATCTATTTTAGTTAACACATATCACCCGGCTACCGAATTATCTCTTCGGGACCTAACACTATTTGATAGCTGCAATTCCGTCGACAAATCAACTGAATCATTCTGTTTGTCATGAAAAAGCTAAACTCGTCAAGGTTCATTTCATCCATTGAAGCATCACTCGGAGTATGCTCCTCCAAGTTGGGAAAATTCTGAAGCAAATTCGGTGGAATAATTGCATGTTCATCTCTGAAGCTAGTTAAATCGATGAACCTCAGTCTTGATGGCAACAAATTGTCGTCCTTCAAATTGTTCAATCCTACTTTCAACTCTTCAAAATTCAGGATCGCAATCGACGAAAAAAAGAAGAAAACAGACTCAAATAAATAACATCTTTGCTCGACTTATAATATCGGATGGCAAGTAAATGGATAAATAAAACAATAACAAAACTGACCATATTTCCCAAAAGAAGTACCTTTGGAAATGCTGAAGAAGACAATTTCCATATTCGGACATTCAACGACTTCAATAAATTTCAAGGACGGGCATTCCAAGAATCCACAGGTATAATAAAAACTTAACAAGTTAGTCGAATTCTTGAGATTCTTCATTGTCTGCAATGATGGGAACATCGTTTCATATTTCTGTATTGTTTTATCCTCTTCTTTGGCAATAATATGTTCCACCAATCTGCAGTTTATTACTCACACATGTTTAAGGTTTGGAAGACTCGAAGCTATTAAGAGATTAAATATAAAAGCCAATTTGCCACAATTTTGAATTTTTAGCACTTGGTAGATTTTCAAAACTCAAAATTTGGAGCAGATCCATACATTCCTCAAACTAGGTAGATCAATTAATTGCAGCTCATTCAACTTTTTCATTTGATTAACCGTGCGCTTCAGAATCACCTATTCCAAATTGAAATCTTGTTCAATTGCAACCTACAATTTATATACATTTTCCATCTGTTTTATATTCTAAAATTTGAACTTCACATAACAATTTATGGTGTATTCCATGTATGCCTTTTCTTAATTTTTGTGCAATATAATTATGTTTATTGTTCTTTAGAAATTGTATTTGTAGGATTACTTTGTCTTGGTCTAGAGATCAATAGACTTGTAGTAAAATTTTACTAATATTTGTTTGAAAAACCTCCGGAGAAACAGTGTGTTTCTCTTTCGGGAAAAGATTAAGGCGGGTGAAAATTTCAGGGCGAAACTTCCTAGGTTGATGCGTTCGCTTACTTACAAAACACTCACCCCTCTTTTAATCCATTGATAAAAGCTCACGAGTAAGAAGGTTATGTACAATTAGTAGACCTGGGCATGGGCCGAGCCGGGCCGGGTTCGGGCTGGGCCTTATCGGGCCTAGTTAAATAATGAATAGCCCAAGCCCGGCCCAAACCCATGAAAAAATACATGGGTTCGGGTCGGGCCGGGCCTTTAATAAATAATCAAAACCAAGCCCGGCCCGCGGGCCTAACTATTAATTGTTTCAACTAAAAAAAATTAAAATTTATTACTAAAAAATAATTGTGAAAAAATAATTTCAAATATATTTGTAGTATAAGTTATAAAATTGAGTTTAAATGTTAAACTTTAGCAAAAAGTATGAAAATTTTCAATCATATAATTTTTTTTACTTTAAATGTATATAATAAATATATATTTTTAACATAATAATTATTATTTCGGGCCGAACGGGCCGGGTTTGGGTTTTATTATTAAAACCAAGTCCGGCATATATTTTACTCGGGCCACTTCGGGTTCGGGCCGGGTCGGGCCTAATCACCAATCACCTTATGCAAGCCCATCCCATGAAGAGAGAGATTCCGCGGGTCAACGAGCTCGTGCCCAGATCTAGTTTAGAGATAACTACTTCTTAAAAAATTCAAAAAGTATGGAATGATAGGTTCAAATCTCACAATCAATAAAATTAGTAAAAATATATCATATTAATCAAACAAAAATTCTAAAACATGAATATAAAGGCAATCAAGCTGGCCCATTGATCTAAAGGCCAATTTGTGAGACCTTGACCCAGTACATGGAGATTTGGTAATGGTAGTTAAGTCACGTCATCATCTATTTTCTATAAGTATAACATGCTTATTAATAATTTTTGAAACACATACCATTCATAAAGGAGAAGGATATTAAAAAACATGATATCTATATAATATCTCCAAGGTTTGGACTTCGGAGAAAGTCTTTCTAATTGATTATCTATCTTACACGACAGGCGTGGCTGGAACTGTGAAATCAAACATGAGTGATTAGTTTCAAAACATAAGAGATTAGTTTTACAACATGAGGTTTCACAGTATAAGATATTAATTTTACACTAAAAAATCAAGTAAGAGAATATAAGACTTTCCACTTACTGCAAATACATACATGTAAAAATAAATATATGAAATTTGTAATACAAGCAACCATCGGAAAAAAGTGCATGTTCTTTTCAAACTGTTCAAATATTCTGATCCAAATAATGGAATCTATATATTTCTAAAAATATTCTTTAAAAATATTCTTTATATATTCTCTCAACAATATGATGTGTTGTCCCTGTAACTAAAAGTTTTTCTTGCTGCAATACTTACTGAAAAAAATTATTATACTCAGAATATAAAAAAATATGATATGTCAAACTATAAAAGCACGTAATTAAAAAACAATTGCATTTGTTCTTGTTGGGCAACAAATATTCCATATCGGTTACAAATATTAGAAAATCTTGATATATAAGCATAGATTATAGTATGAGACATTTTTGGAATAAAACACAATAACTATAATCCATGAGCATTTAAGGCCTTGTTCCCAAAAGCTGAACTGAAATGAACTGAACAGAACTTAACTTAACTTACCTTAACCGAATTTATTTTAGTGTAAATTTATAAGAACACATAGCTGAACTTAACTGAACTGAACTTAAATGAACTTAACTTAACTAAACTTAACTGAACTGAACTTAATTGAATTGTAGTTGAAGAAAACAGAGCCTAAGTTTAAAGCAATGTTTTGAAAGTCGTTAGGCAATAATCAGGCAGCTAGAGCCTCCGGAAGCCTAGACGGGGATTAATCTGGACCCAGACGGGAACTAGACGGATTAGTACTTTAAAAATTTTTATATTTAATAGTGAATTAGAATAATAAAATAACTAACATTTAAAATTCATGTAGCAACATTTTTTGGGGTTTTGGTGACACTTTTTTAGGTTTTGGTAACATTTTTCTAAGCTTTGACGACACTGTTTTAATCTTTGGCAACACTTTTTTGGATTTTGGCACCACTTACTCCTTAACCGCCCGGTTATATAAAATCGTGGCGGTGTTCCAAAAAACCCCGCCTAGACGGCCGCCTTTTAAAACAGAGGTTTAAAGTGAAATATATCATACCATTGTAAAGATATGTGGTATAATAACATCAAACCGCCAACAAGTATTATCATAGTCATTCCCCAACTTGTGGATCAATACTTGGAATGTCGAACAAAGATGGTACATTCAATTGATCACTAATAATTCTAACTGCTAGTACTCTATGTAAGAAATGTGTCCTCCAACGCATGTGTTAGAGGATGTGAGGGGAAGCTCGATGGTACTTAGAGGAATTTTTGTTGGGCGAAAAAAACTTGTGCATGGCCGCATGACCACATCGGCTAGAAAGTTAGGAAGCCTTCCAGGTAAAATCTTTTGACTTAAGTGTAAGAGTAAATCCATTAAATCTCGGACCCAAAGTGATCAATATCATATCATTTCAAAAATTACGCAGAGTTTTGGAGCCGCAATGATAAAAAAGAAAAAATTTTTTGGGAATTAATTTTTTTTTTTTTGGTTAGTATTAGGCATGAAACTATTTTTTGGTTAGTATTAGGCATGAAACTAATGGGACATTACTGTAATATTAAGGCTAGCCATGTACAAAACCCAAATCTTTAAATTGATTTTCTTTTCTATGGTTTACAGAATTTCATCTTTCTTGTTTCATTTTTACATTTGCATGGACAATAACTTAATCAAGTATCATGTATATAAATCATACAATGGATCAGCATTAACCTTTCAAGGGGTAAAACATCATATTCTATTCTTTATATATTAAATTCAAAAGCTAACTGTTCTGCTACATGTGGATACATTACATCAATGAAACACCAATAAATTATTTCACAAAAAAAAGGAACTAATTTCTGAGCAAGTAATCAGAAATCTAACCTAGACACAAACCCTTTTATGTGACAGAAAACTGCCGATCAGACCTAACCAGCAACGCATATACAATGTTTTTCTTATTACATATATAAAGCCTACCTTGTCGAATTAAATTTTTCCCGCTTTAAATCCAACCCAATGTTTCATGCACAGACACTAGACTCTTTGGTTGAAGTTTCCGAAGCCAGTATGAGGCTGCCCATTAGCTGATGGCTGAGGAGGAGTGTGACGCTGCTGCTGATGTGGCGCTTGGGGGTTGCCAAAGTGGTGCACAGCTGGCGGCTGATGGGAGGAATATTGGGGATTCGATCCTCGGTTGAAATGGTTTCCATTCATCGATGGGATTTGGCCTGTCACAATTTTAAGCCGCTGAACCTCCTCTCTCAATGTTTCGTTAAGAGCTGCATACACCGCAGAAAATTATATTAATGTCCTTTTTTTACGTGTTCACATGGACAAATATGTGTGACATACTGAAAGAGAAAATGTTTTTTTTCCCATGTTCACTAGAAGCAATGTAAAATGGCACAAATCCTGTCCATTGAACACTCAAAGAGAGAAATGCTAAAAAATGCTCATTAATGATATAATTATGATTGCTGAAGCTATAAAAATTGAAAAAATATTTTCATACAGTATGTATACCATCTCTTAGTTGTGCTTGTTGTTCCATAGCTTGCAATCGCAGTTTTAGCTCCTTATTCTCAATAGACAATCCAGAAGTGTCTCTCTGCATCAATGGAAGAGCATAAATGAGCATTTTTCCTCACAAAGGTATCCAACTCCAAAGCAAAAATAAAAAATAAAATAAAAGAAAACGAGAACGAGATGACTAATGGAAGTAAGAAGGGAAACATATATGTATTCTACAAGAAAGAGATCAAAGCGTTGAATGCATAAGAAACTCCCATATAATGAAGGAAAAACCTAAATTTCCACGAAAAAATTATTCATTAATGATTTTCCTTAAAGTGTAACATGATGTATAGTCCACGTATTAAGCACGTTGATTATGTATAAACTGGAACATATATGAAGCTTGTTTTTACATAGTTCACAAATAGCGAATTTATATTTAAAAACACCTAGATGTGAAATGCAAGGATAAATAAGGAAAAATGTGACTGAAATATCATTCTCTGACAATCTAACCAACAAATCATTCACTCCTATTTTACGTTAAGAATCCAAGAGTGTGTGATTTGTGGTTGGTGGCATTTACCTAATCCAATTCGTTATATTACTTAATCAGCTTGAAGTAATATAAAAATGTAAAGCAGATTTTGATTTATGCAAGGAACTCTATCATGTACAGGGTATAGATTGGGATTTGGGGTCCTAACCATTTATGCAAGGAACTCTCATAATGTATAGGGTAGAGTATAGCTTTGCGAAAAAATACTTTCTTTACCAATAAAAAAGGAATGCTTATAACGTCCACAGTCTAGGCTAGCAGGGAACAATCACTAGTTCTAAATCTGACTTGTAGATTAAGGACAAGTAAAATTTGAAACTGAACGTAATACCAACTTTCAATGCTTTCAGATTTAAGATGGTTTGAGGTAGAAACACGCCACATCGATAAGGTAAAGATTTCATTGACACAAATGATCTCTTGCATAACAAATAATTTTTTGTAGTGTAAATTGCCCCCATCAATGGCATTAGCTATTATCGAAAGCATAATAATGTCAAGATAAAGAACAAACATTGATTTGAAATAAATGACCTCAAAGTTGATCAAACACAGATGGCCTCAACAAACATGATTAAATCAGGTCCGTAACGCAACAAATTAGAAGTTCATGGTTTTGATCTGAAGTTCTAAACTACTTAATCCGTTGCATCATGAATACATCATCCAATAAGGAACTCATCACTTGAGTTCTTACTGGCGAATGAGATTTTCTCAGTCAACTCCACACACCCACAAGGGGAAAAAAGCTATAAAACGCTATAAAATATTCTGATAATTGTGGGCATGTGCAAAGAGCATATATCTTGCTAAATGGTTCCTTTAAAAATGGCCAACACTGAAACCTGAGGTGACTGATAAATGGTATGGAACAGATAGGCAAATTAATCAAATACAGCCACATGCTGAAGTGTCATGGTCTAACATGATAAATTATTGCCATAACAACTAAAGTAATCAACATAAAAAAATACAATAGATCATATTTAAATCAGAAATAGTAGACATTGGTTGCTATTACTTGGGAAACTTAGTAGAAACCTCCAAAAGTGCATCAAATTACTAAGAACATACACTAATATATGCTATGAACGTTTGTTTAGCTTGGACGAGGACAACAACTCATGACTAATAAATCAAAAGCAAGATAAAAAAGAATACCTGGAGCATGGTGACCTGTGCAGAGAGGGTAGTTGCTTCTGTTTGAAGAGTCTGCACCTTCCTCTCCAGCTCACCTGTGTATCTAATTTTCCTCTCCTTTGACCTTGCTGCTGATTGTCTATTAGCAAGAATTCTACAACAAACAAACAAACATTTCATCAGAAACCATGGAACTAAGTTCTCAATCGCATCATTCTAACTCAAAACTCTGTCAAATTTCTATGTATTAATCTCAACAACTGGACTATTTTCTCACAATCATCATGATATAATCTGATAAATTAAACAAAATCACATTGTTGCTTGTCATTTTGAAATAGAGGACAACGAAGGAATTGAGAATGTCCATCCAAACAAAGATTACGAACCTTTTAGCTCTCTTGGGATCAATCAAAGCAAGCTCAGCAAGTTTATCAGGCGCCATGGCTTTCTTGACACCATCAATCATAAGACAATCCGTCTCAAAAGAAGAACTCGACCCATCCATTGAACTACTATGCCTATGAAAAGGCCTCTTCTCTCTATTACCTGTTTCAACTCCGGCAGCCGCCGTCCCAACCGATTTCCCGCCAAACTTGTCATCTCCTCCGCCTGCCGTTAACCCCAATCCATCAAAGAAATCGGAATCCACAGACAAGCTCCGAAGGTGATTGATTGGTTTAGGCTTAGTGTTTGAGTTTGGCCCACTCAGAGACGTGGAGTCATCGGACATGGAACCGGAATCGACGGGCACCGGAGCGCCACCGCGTGGAGGAGTTGGAGTAGGAAGGTCAAGAGAAGAAAAGTCTAGGTCGGAAGGATCAAAGAGAAGAAAGTCGTCGAATCGGAAAGAGGTGTCGGAGTGAGCTCGCCTGTGGTGGGACCCGCGTTGAGGAGTTTCCGGCATCTGCTCTATGTCCATCGTCGTCGGCTGTTTACCGATGTACTTCGATGGGTCCATTTTCCAGTTCCGGCGGTAGTAGCAGGTGATATTTATGGACTGAACTGAAAGGTTAGGACTTTTGGAGGGAGTAAATCATAGTGTAATTGACTAAACAATCGAAACAAAAAGGTTTCTTTACAACAATTTCTTACGGCTCCGCTTTAATTTATAAATTTGTAAATATAAAATTAATAGGGTAAATAATTATTACAATACTATTTTCTTAAATTTTTTTAATAAAATTCATGTCTCTCTATGTTCTATTTTCATCCAACTATGATAATTTTATGTTAATTTTTATTTTTTTTCATCTAAGTAACTTTTTATTTGATCAAATTACTCTTATTTTTTATTCATTTTTTCTATTCATAACACATTTTCATATAATTTCAACGTGCTTTTTGCTTTCGCGTTTAATATAACAATTATTCATGTATTAAGTGACGGTTAAAAATGACTATGATGTATGAAATATCACCATAATATTCCGATGATAAAATAAAGTTTTCTTATTTATATAAATTTTGAGATTTCTAAATATTTAAAGTAATGAGCTATAACTTAGACTGTTTCTCTAATGGTTGACAAATCAATGACTAACGAATTGGTCAAAGCTTATACAAGCTTAAACTAATATTCAATTACAAGCAAAACTAATTTAAAAAAGTTAACATTAAGTTGTTAGTTTATATAACCAGTAGGATAATATATACTCAAAGCTCTTATTATTTTTTTTGTCAGACAATTGAAAGATAATTGTAACCAGAAATGATGATAATATGGTAATAATAATCCTTTACTAGTAAGTAGTTTTCAAAACTATTTAATTATTTTTCACAAAATCTCATTGATTTTAGACTTAAAGTAATTGATTTGATTTAGTTAATACGAAGATAAAAATATATAATTAGCATACAATCCTTTTTTTAATAAAAAAGATTAAATTTTATTGTTCAGTAATGTTTAACCCTTATGCGAAGGTTTATAAGAAATTAAAAAAATAAATGATGTTTCAATTATTATTATTTTGTTATTTGAATTAAAGAAATAATACATAAAAGTTTAGGAAGGGAAGGTGAAAGATAAGGAAAAAAATATAATTCATAAAGAAAAGGGTAACTTTATAAAAGAAAAAATGATTTGGATGGAAAAGTTATAAAAGTTAACAGAATGAAGTAACAGTTGGATGGAAACAAACTACAGAGAGGCATAAGTTATGTTAAAAAAAGTAAAGGAGTTGATAGTGTAATTGTGCAAATGATAGGGAAGTTATAATTATTTACCCAAATTAATATTATAATTTTTTTTATGGAATGAATTTAATATTTTGGGATTGGACTATATTATAATACCAATTTTATCAGTCAAATTCTTTTAATTTTTGGCTTAATGCATAGATATCCCCCTGAACTTGTTCAAAAAAGACTTTTGCTATCCTGAACTTTCAAATGTGACAGATAACCCCCCTGTACTTGTCTAAAACGTGTCACTTTACACCCTCGTAAAAATATCGATTTCAAGAACAAGAAGATGAACACGACCGGTCAAGAATCAATACAATATTATGATTAATTGAAGAAAAATTTAGAATAGAGATGAAGTTTTGAAGAAGATGAAAAACATATATTAAGGATTTTGAATTGTGAGAATAAGAATGTTTAGATTTTTTATATTCATTTTCCATTCCACCAACATACTTTACGCGCATGCATTTTGATGGTCATCTACGTAGCAAGCCAGGTCAGCAAAAGTGGATAAAGTAACGCGTTTTAGACAGTACAAGTGGCTATCCGTCACATTTCAAAGTTCAGGTTAGTAACAGTCCTTTTTGGACAAGTTCGGGGTGTAGATGCATTAAGCCTTAATTTTTTTACTAAATTTCGATTATTTACAAAAGATGCAATTTTCTGTATTCAATAATTTTTCTCCAAAATATTTATTATTTGCTTATGTTCAGATTTGAACAAAGTTTGGATCATATATATTTAATGATAAAAATAAATAATGATTATGTTATGAAATAATGGTAGAAAAGTATTTCCTCGAAAAAAACTTTGCTTTCAATTTTTTGTTGGTGACCTATAATAAACAAATAATATTTTTTAGTATAAAAAAACTTTTAGGAAAATAAAGAAGAAGTAATTTTTCAAAATTCTAAAAGCATGTTGGTACTAAAACCCGTAATATTATAATTACTAAACATGAATATAAATGTAACAATTGTTCATTGTCATAAGTCTATTATTGCAAAAATGGGGTATAATTGCATCATGATTTCTGTTTCTAGCTAGATTTAAAATAATGGACTAGCCATAACAAAAAACATTATTGTATAACAAATTACTTTCACCATAACTTTGAACGATTCATCATTAAAAGCACAAAAAGAGACCAAAAAATTAAGAAAAAATAAACAAAATTATTAATGAAGACATTTTCCTTATTCCTTTTTTTATTATTACTGATTTTTGAAAAGATTAACATCACACATCTACGTGTACCAAATGAGCTACATTCAATTATCTTAATCTCTTCGGTACGAGAAATTATAGTGTGTGTTAAGTGTTTGGAACACATTACATAAAAAAAATGATTCGTTATTGTAAAATTCATTTTGTCACTAAACACTTGACTCCGGTTATAAATTTCTTTTCAAGGACAAGTTCAATGGTTTTCTATTCTGGAAAATGTTCAAGTTCAACCAATTCTCATAGGTCAAATACATTGACGGTTCACTCACCTTTTATCAATTCACCTACTGTCCTCATATCCTTTCAAAAGGATCATGTAACTCCATCTCCTTTGAAAAAGTACACCTTTTAATTTTTTAAATTTGCATTTTTATCATCTTCTTTATAAATCCATCTTTTTTTCTCAAAACCAAATCAAAACACCAATTTCATCATTAAATATGCATAAATTTTCAAGAGTTGGTAGAAATGTCATTTAATTTCTTTTGTTTGTGATTTTATTGGAAAAAAGAAAGGAAATGTAAGAAATGAGTTGAATTTTTTTTCCGGAAAATGATGAGTTTTCCTGGAAAATTCATGGATTTTCCTGGAAAATTCATGATTTCTCTCGAAAAATTTTCTGGAAAACAACAAAATCTTCAAAACTTCAAGAAATATAATAAACTTTGTTTCTCTAAGTTTTTGGTGAAAAAATGAAGAATTTTAATCTAAAAAATTGTTAAAAATCTCATCATTTTGGTGAAATAAAGAATTTGTAAAGAAAAAACTCAAAACTTTTGCAGAAAAATCAAAAGAAGATGAAGAAAAAATAAACACTCGTTGGGCTAGTCAACGCATGTCACGTCATCAATCACGTCATATGGATGGAGCCAAGAGGTGCACTATTTGCAAAGATAAAGAGATAGTAGGTGGATTAACGAAAGGTAAGGGAGATGTTGATACATTTGGTCTTTCTCATATGGTATAACCCTCAACATGAAAAATCTCATTTTGGGAACTTATTATTATATTAATATATTTTTTGTTTTTTGTTTATTTTAATTCTTTTGTTATTATTTAGTTATGTGGAATAGAAATTATGTGAATAAATCAAAATAATAATGATAAAATATTTATTTTATAAGAATTTAATTTGGGAAACAAAAAAATAAGGAACATGGTTGAAAAAAACACCAATGATCCCGCAAAATAGAGTTTGATAATGAATAATGGAGAAATTGGTTGGACTTGCTTTGAGCATGTTCAACCGTATTCCCCATTTTCTATTTCTCAGAACAAGTCCAATCATCTTCCCCATTTTTCATTCCTCAAATCCTATTTTACATAACATGACCTAAAGTGTTTAGTCTACAACCATCTTTCCTATTTTCCTTTCCCCCAAATAAAATTCACTTTAAAATAATAATATTTTATTATTAAACTCATAAAAAGAATAACAAAACAAAAACTAAGTATATTGAAAAGGAAAAAATTATTTTAATATATCCCCGAAATGATGAATATGTTCATTCTTCATATTTGGGGAACCCTATTTTGAGGATATGCTATATGGGGTATGGTTGAACCAGACTATTTCTAATATTCATTCCCCATTTTGAAGTGACTTGCCCTTAAAGCAAGTCCAACCATTTTTCACATTTTCAATTCCCCTAGCTTTATTATGTAGAGTGGTAGGGTGTAAAATAGGTCAGAGAGGGGGTTGAATGACTCTTTTTCAAGTTCACTGTTAACTTTAGAAGGTTGCTTCCGAAGTATCTTCTGAGTAAGTATTCTTTACTCAGAATCCTTTTTTTATGCTTAAGTGTTATTAGATGCGGAATTAATATAACACAAAAATAAAAGAGCAGAGTAAGGAAAGTGCAAACAAAGATTTTATCTTGGATTAGCCTCTGCCTAATCCAATCCTTAAAAACTCCCTTCCAAGATTTAATCCACTATTAACTCTTCTTCTGGTGAAGAGTAAACCCTTTACAATACTTTGACTGAAGTACCCTCCAACAATCTTTACTGAGCTATACCAATACCAATACAGAAGTACCGTTTTTCTATATCTGAGACTCTGAGCTTCGTCTCTCTTAAGTACCTTTCTTATGAGATTACTTAGCTCCCTCACACTAACTTACCCTCAGCTTAGTGTGATTTACAACAGTTTATAAGAAAGTGATTTATATGAACTTCTGAACTTTGTTTCAGTTAGTTCAAATACAAACAGATGAGATTTGAATGTTTTCTATGAGAAGGTTATAAGCAGATTGAGAACTAGTTCACTCTTGAATACTTTTGTTAAGATTCGTCAACCTTCTCCAATGGCGGAAATCATCTCTTTATAGAGGGAGAGAATGTTTTCGTTGATATTTGGATCGTTACTAGGAATTCTACCATTATCTCCCAATATTGTTTCTGTTAAATAATCTATTAGAGTAGCTCATCCAACTCTGATCCGCTTCATGCTGTATTAGGTTGATTTGAGGGGTCCACTTTGTACTGCAGATACATATCAGATTAGCAGGTGAAATTTGTTCTTGATTTTGCAACAACTTTTATTTTGTAGTTGACTGAAGAACAGAGCGCGAGGTGGCATTAAATGCGAAGTCAGCTTTCTTGACTTTTAGCGCCGAAAGTCTAAGTTGACCTTTTGCAATCCTCAGAAGGGCTTTTTAACGTTCTGAGTCTTGAGTGATCTTCTGAGATATTTAATACCTCATCTGACTTCAATAGCTTCTAGGCATCCATAGCTCTGCAAACGAATCCTTATGCTTCTTAGGTCTGAACTTTGCTTCTGAACTCAGAACTTACAAAACTAAATTATCTTCAGAATCCAACAATTCTGCACTATTTTTGCTCAAATCATCTTTTCCCTTCTCCATTTTGAATTCTCATAAAATAATATTATTTTATCATTACTGTATTAATTTCTTTACATCACATATTCCCAATAAGAAAAAATATCAAACAAATTAAAATAAATCAAAGCTAGAAAAATATATTAATATAATAAGGATTTTCCATTTTGGGGTTTCTCATGACAAGTCCAATGGTTTCCCATTTTGAAGAATTCTCCAAAATGGAAAATGAATATACGAAATGATCAAGTCCAACCATTCATCGAATGGTATATACCCAAAATGGGATTCCCTGAATATGGGGAATGATCTATTCCTCAGAGGAATTGAGTAAAATAATATTACTTTTCAAGATTTTGAAAAAAAATAATATTACTTTTTACTTTTTTTATTATTTTTAATTTTTATCTTGTTATTATTTTTGTTAGTTTTATAATAAAATATTGTTGTTTTAAAGTGAATTTGATTCGGGGAATGGAAAATGAGGAATATAGTTAAAGAAAAAAATAATGTAGATCTTGAAAAATGGGGTTTGGGGTATGAAAAATGATGAAAATAGCTGGACTTACTCTCATATACGAGAAACCTCATCTTTCGGATATATCATGCAGGGAATAGTTAGACTTGACTATACCTCATATTCATTCCCTATTTTGGAGAATTCTTTAAAATGAGGAACCATTAAACTTGCCTTTAACCCCATTTTGCAAGATCTACAGTATTTAATCTTCAACCATATTTCCCATTTTTCATTTTCCAAATTAAAATCATTTTAAAATAATAATATTTTATTATTAACTAACAAAAAGAAAAACAAAACAAAAATAAAAAACAATAAAAAAGTAATATTATTTCAATTTATTCCTCATATTTAGGAGAACTCATTTTGAGGATATATCATGTGCAAAATGATTGGACTTCAATATTCCCCATATTCAATCCCCATGTTGGAGAATTCTTCAAAATAAGAAAATAATTGGACTTATCCTAATTGTTAGTATTTTAGTGTAATTGGATTGACTAATTGACTAATGTGATATTGATATATCATCGAATAAGTCAGGAGAGTGTGAAGTGCATGCTTGTTCGGGTTCAATCATGATTTAAAGGTCCAGGCCAGCACCCCTGAGAGTGGGGTCTAAGGGGCAGGGCCCCTGACCGGAAATTTTTCTAGTTACTAACCCCGAAAAGCATATTTTTTGGGCTAAAAATCTCTATTTTTCCAAAAAATCATGTATTTTTGGATCCTGTGTTATCCTAAAAATTCATGTCTTTTGGACATGTCCCTTGGATAGATACATATACCTGAAATTGATTATACATCAAGAAAGTTTGAAAAATTACAGCATTTTGCATTCCAAGTTCTTGTTCAAACGTTCTGATTTTATCTGATTAAAAATTTGGTGGAACCACCAAAATAGTTTCAGTTTGATAGTGTTATACACGACTTCAGATTCATCCAAACAATCCCCGATTTATCGACGCTAATTAATAGTTAAAATTTTGTGGCTACTTTTATTTTTGCTTATATTACATAATTACACCATTTTATTTATTATCATGTCTTTTTATACCAAAATTTCATATTATGACGTATCAGAGCAAATCCAATCTTAATCTGCAAATCCCATTTTGTAGGATCTACTGTAAAAGTTCAATTCATATTTCTCCTCTTTCAATTTTTCAAATAAGATTTCTTTAAAATAATAATTCTTTATTATCATCATATCAATTTTCATACATAAATACTAAAAAACTAATAAATAATAAAAAAATAAAAAAAATAATAATATTATTATTAATTCTCTTAAACAGGGATCTCTATACATGGTGAATTACATTTTAAAAGATATCATACGAGAAATGATAATGTTGTCATCTTTCCCATTTCTATTCCTCATTTTACCAAACTTTTTACCATGGGAAATTGTTGGATTTGCTGTAATGACTCGAAGCATTTGGGAGAGATAAATTTGGTTTTGGAAGTAGATAATAAGACAGTCCTCTGGAGAATTGTTGTGCTTGGATTAAAAGATTAGATGTAATTTTGAAAATGCTTATTTTATGCTTTTACGAAAAATAGGTAAATATATATTTTTAAGAAAAATGAAAAAACGGTGTTGGAACTATAACATCATTAACATGTAATGTCTTGACACATGGCTAGCGCATGGAATATGTATAATTTATGCACATTAAATACTTAAACAATTATTTAAGCTCATTTTGGAAGAAAATGAAAATTGGAATCCAAATAATTTATTCTGTTTGATTTAGTTTTGGAGAAAATGAAGTTTGAATCCGAATTCTCATGAAATTTTTTAACTCTATTATCACAAGTAGATCGGATTAGACATAATTTAATTTTCTTGTTTTCTTATTTATTCTAATTACGTGTTAAAGCACAAAGAATAGCTCTTTTGCCCAAAATTTTCCAAGTGTAAAATAATTAACATTGTGTTGACACGTCATTCTCACTTATGTTTTAATCATTATTTTATTGAATCATGTAGTACATAAATGCAACATATATGTTGTCTTATCATTTCTTTTTTAATCTAAAGAGACTTTCCATTTACTTTGTGTTGATTTCAAAGGGGGAATTATATGATTCAAATAAAATAATAATTTTATAATCATATACACTTTTTTTGAGTGATTAGAAGATGATCTTTGTCCATCCAATCAAAGGAATAAGAGACCACTAATTACTTTATAATCTCTTTCAAAATTAATAATTACATTGTTGTAAACACTTGTAATATTCTTTCGTCCTGGCCTTTTTATGTGTATTATAGTAATTTGTTGTAATTAGAGATTGAATTCAATGAATGTACAAAATAATATAAATTAATCATTTGTGTAGTCAAGTCAACATGGCAGTTCAGTGGCTTGAATAATTTAGGTTTAATGCATGACTTCTCCAAGAAGAATTGTTATCATCCTGAACTTTGAAATATAATAGATAGCCCCCTGTACTTGTTTAAAACGTGTCAGTTTACTCTCTCATAAAAATATCGGCTTCAAGAATAGAAAGATGAAAATGATGGGTCAAGAATCGTTACAATATTTTGATTAATTGAAGAAAATATTTAGAATAGAGATGAAGTTTTGAAGAAGATGAAGAACATGTATTAGGAATTTTGAATGGTAAGAATTAGAATGTTAGGGATTTTTTTAATTCACTTTCAATTCCACCAGCATACTTTACGCGCGTGTATTTTGATGGTCATTCACATAGCAAACTAAGTTAGCACAAGGGGGTAAACTGTGACGTGTTTTAGACAAGTACAGTGGGCTATCTGTCACATTTCAAAGTTCAGGGTGGCAACAACTTTTTTTGAACAAGTTTAGGGAGGTGTAGATTCATTAAACCAATAATTTATTCACTTCGATCATAGGCCATTAAAAAAACAATAAAATATATGATTGATAATAATAGAGGTTAAATGTCTAAATGTGTGTAATAGATTTAAGTCAATCTTAATGTGATGATAACATTTCTTTCCCGAAGACCAAAACGTTAAAAATTTGCAAAGTCAAAGAAAAAAATCTGGTCTATTTAGGATGACATGGTGTGGATATTATCATTTTTATTCATATAAAAAAATTGTATAGTTTTGGAGTTCCGTAAAACAAAAGGATGTAGTTTGCATATTACATGACATTCATTTGTCCTACAAGATTAAGTAATAAGTAATATACAACAATAAGTTTTATTAATTTTGACAGTTCCTGCACATGAATGCTTTTCAAGCTTACTGTCTATGATATAACTTCAATTTACTGTATCTGTAGATGAAAAATTGTTTATATTTAAATTTAATAAGTTCAAACATCTAATCAGTTTAAATCAGCACTAAATTTCGTAATTGCTTTTATTGTTATATTACTTGCGAAAATGTTTTATCCAGGGATTTAGTCGGGCCAAGCAGGTTGTAGACGGGTTTACACTTTTACTGTAAAGTCACTATGATGTATAATAGTTGTATACACTCAGCTAATTTTTTGTGAGTTGAAAAATTCGATTATCATTATTAATTGAAATAGCGGTATCTCATTGTGTCTAGGCAAAAACATCGGCTTAGACAGTGTCTATGCAAAACTAAATCAGTTAAGTGTGACAGAGCTTTTTATACGCAAAGTCATGCCACGACCATATAAGGGGAGATTTTAAAACAATGATTTGCCATTAAAAAATGAAACCTTTTTTTAGGAAATCAAACCAAGATTAAAAAAAATCAAGTCAAAGCCAAAAATAAGGAACAAACTCAGGAAATCAACATCAATGCTATTTATTGTAATTAATCTTATTTCCATTACAATGGCCATCTGTATAGTACAAATAGAGAATGTATTACACAAGTATAATCAATAAAAAACAATTTTCCAACTATCTATTCTAAATTACTCTAAGTGCTAACTCAACATGGTATCAGAGCGGTTTTTTTATCCTTTAAGGACTCAGAAAAATCTCATCACTGTCCAAATACAAACCTGAAAACAAAAAAAAAACACAAAAATGTTAGAGAACAAATCTGGCAAACAAATCCAAACCTTTTCTGATGAAACCTCATTACAAATTGCTAACCTGCTCAAAATCGGGCTAGGAAACCAACCAACCAACGAAATCAGTAGCCTTTCAATAGGCTTCAAATTAAACAATGAGAATTACCCATTGTGGGCATGCCTCATAAAGAAGGCAATCGGAGGAAGAGGAAAAGGGCATCACCTAACCTGTAAATCTCCTGAAGAAACAAACTCAACGTTTCCAAAATGGGAACAATCAGACCAAGCGGTATTTACCTGGATTATTCAAAACATTGAGCCCTCACTGATTACCAATGTTGCTCAATATCCAACAGCGAAAACACTATGGGATGGCTTAGCCATCACATGTGGAAGTGGGGGCGACTCACTCCAAATTTATGAACTCCACCGAAGGGCAAGCACATTAAGGTAAAATAGTGAGCCTCTTGAAGAACTATGTAATAAATTACTGAGTATATGGATGAGCATAGACCGAAAATCACCAAATCCCATGAAGGATTCTGATGATATAACAAAATACAATCAAATTGTAGCTGAACAAAGATTATACCAATTTCTCAAGGCCATAGACGATCAACATGAAACAGTAAAAAGGGACATCCTTAAACAGGATCCCCTTCCATCGGTAGAGGCAGCATAAGCGATGGTAAAGAGAGAAATTGCAAGGCAACTGATTCTAAGGAACAAAACCAATGGAGAAATCATATCCCTGAGAGAAATCAGAGTAGGCTTAGCAACGAAATCACAAGGCAACAGAAATCGATTTGAAGCCGGAAAGGGACACCGGTCATATTTCACTAAAATGCAATGGAAGCCATCATTGCGGGATCGCTTATAATCCACTAAAGTGCAGTGGAAAACATCACAGCGAGAAGATAAATCAAAGCTTTTTTGTGCTCATTGCAGACAACATAAACATACAAGAGAAGAATGCTTTGAGTTAGTGGGTTACCCGCTATGGTGGAAAGATCGAAAAAAAGGCAAAGCTCAAATAGCCATTGGAGCATCAGAAGGGATAGAGGATAACCAACTCACCGTCAGCAACCACGAGGTCACCAGGAGCGGCGGCAGCAGTCACAATACCGAAGGACCCATAAATTCCGACAAAAATCACGGTGGTAACAGTCAAGGCAGAAGCAGAAACATAGAAGGTGGCAGTAATGACTCAAACCCTAAATTTGGGGGAGAGGAGAAATATGCAACCAATTTAAATACCCACTCAAAATCCTTTATATGCTGCCACATTAAATCCCCATACAAATCCACGTATATATCCCCACCCAACCAAATTAACCTAGCCCCACTAACCCATTTATCCCCCCAAAATTGCACCCAACCAAAACAGACCCTCACATTAAAGCCCACCCACCTGTAACCAATCTATCTACTCAATCAGACTTTTTTTTAAATAACACAGGCCCACTAACCCATCTAAATCAATTAAACCCAAAACACCAAAGCCCATCCATTCATTCAACCTTTTTTTCACAAACCCAACCCCACAAAACCCAAATGCACAATCCCAAGCCCATCAAAAGACCTATCAACCAAGATCCTATCGAAACACCCAATGGATATTTGATTGTGGAGCCACAGACACCATGACCTATGACATATCCAACCTTATTGAACCTAAATTTCATTCTCGAACCCATATTGAAACTACAAACTGGAGCCTAGCTGAAGTTAAGGGGGAGGGATCCATTACTCTCTCTTCGAAAATTACCTTAAACAATTGCCTCTATGTTCCCTCCTTGTCTTGCAAATTACTATCTTTGAGTCATTTAACTCGGGAACTAAACTGCGTAGTCCTAATATATCCCAAATTTTACCTTTTGCAGGACGTTCATACGAGGGAGATCACTGGGCGTGGTACTGAGCGAGGAGGTCTGTACTATGTTGATGACATAACTCATTAAGCAACTGCCATATTTTCTCAAGGAAAACATCACACCCAAGTTTGGTTATGGAACAGACGTCTAGGTCATCCATCTCTTAGCTACCTTCATTTATTATTCCCCTTAATTTTTTAAACTAATAATATGAGTTTAACTTGTGAGACTTGTGTTCTAGCCAAAAGTCATAGAAGTACCTTTGTTTCCAATAATACTAGAGTGAAAGACATGTTTTCTTTAGTAAACTCTGATGTTTGGGGTCCAGTATCATCATCTAATGATTTTTCATACTTTGTATTATTTATCGATAACTACTCTCGGATGACATGGGTTTACTTTCTAAAACACAAATCTGAGGTGTATGATAAATTTGTTCACTTCTTTCACATGATCCAAACCCAATTCAAGAAGAAAATTCAAATTCTTCATTCCGACAATGGGGGGGGGATATGTTAACCATGAAATGAAAATTTTTTCCAAACCAACGGCCTTATCCACCAAACAACCTGCCCGAATACACCTCAACAAAATGGAGTCGCTGAATGAAAAAATCGTATACTTCTCTAAATGACACGAACCATAATGATTGAGTCTAATGCCCCAAAATTTCTCTGGCCAAAAGCAATCGCCACATTTGTATACCTCCTCAACCTCCTACATACCAAAATACTATACCATAAAACACCACTCCAAACCCTTGAAAGCCAAACAAAAATACCATCCCACCTCAACCTTCCGCCACAGATATTCGGTTGTTCTGTATTTGTGCACATTCCAAAAAGTGACCGATCCAAACTGGACCCATGTATCATTAAATGTGTATTTGTTGGATATGCACCCCATCAGAAAGGATATTGATGTTATAGCCCAACCCATCATCGAATGTATATCACAATGGACTGCACCTTTCTTGAGTCTGAATTTTATCTCAACCAAACTCGTGACCAGGGGGAGAGCAAATCTAGCTCACTCGATTGGTTAGACATAATCAATCCAACTCCAAACTCATCCAAATAAACCTCGTGCCTCGAACCACCCAAGACTCTAACTATAAGGTCACCTCAAGAGTTACGAATCAACGAAGAACAGACCGATAATCTTGTACCCACCAATGATTCACCTTCTTATGATGTCCAACAAGAGGTAAATGATGCTCTAAGCCCAATTTCCATGGTTGAATTAGACACTAACCTTGAATCTCCAAGAAGAGATGTGTTTTCTCTGCCTCGTAGGAGAAATTAAGGAGTATCGTCCATGAGATTTACACTAGAACATATTCCCCGTTCTAGTAGATATCCAATGGGAAACCTAATAAGAGGGAGTCTGTCAAAGGAAGTAAAAGCATTTACTGTGACACTCTATGCTCAAGAAATTCCAACAACCGCTCATGAGGTAAAACAGAAGAAAGAGTGGACAAGGGTCACGAATGCAGAAATTGAGGTACTAAAACGAAGTGGCACCTGGAAGAGATGTAGACTTCCATCTGGAAAGAAGCCAGTAGGATGCAAGTGGGTCTTTACAATCAAGTACAAAGTTGACGGTACTATAGAACGATATAAAGCTTGACTTGTGGCAAAGGGGTACACACAAACGTATGAAATTGACTATTCCAAAACTTTCTCTCCAGTGGCAAAGATTGATACAATTCGGGTGTTGTTCTCAGTTGCAGTAAATAAGGATTGACCACTACACCAATTTGATGTAAAGAATGCATTTCTGCACAGCGACTTGGAAGAAGAAGTTTACATGGAACCCCCACCAGGCTTTACTGATGAATTTGAGAAAGGTGAAGTGTGCAAACTTCAAAAGGTCCTATATGGACTACAACAATCCCCACGAGCCTGGTTCGGAAGATTCATAATAGCAATGAAGTAGTATGGGTATAAGTAGAGTAACTCTGATACACTCTGTTTTTAAAGAAGAAGGGAAACTTGATTACATGTTTGATAATTTATGTAGATGACATGATTATAACAGGCAGTGACACTGAGGAAATTGCAAATCTAAGGAGAAACTTATTCATAGACTTCGAGATGAAAGATCTAGGAGGATTGAAATACTTCTTGGGGATAGAGATACTACGATCAGATAAAGGAATATTCATATCTCAACAAAAGTACATCCTTGGCCTCCTTGCAGAAGCAGGAATGGTAGACTGTAGACTAGTGGACTCTTCGATGCAGATAAATCATGGGTTGAAAATCAATGGGAGTATGAATGAAGTCGAGAAAGATAGATACCAACGGCTTGTGGGAAAACTAATATACTTATCTCACACCCGACCTAACATAGCTTATGCAGTTGGAGTGGTAAGTCAGTTTATGCACCAACCACAAGAAGGGCGTATGGAGGTGGTCATGAGAATTCTGAAGTATCTAAAGGGCACACTAGGCTATGGGATCATCTTCAGAAAAAATGGGCACTTAAATGTAAATGCTTATAATGATGTAGACTGGGCTGGCAATCCAAATGATCGAAAATCAACAGCGGGGTACTTCACCATGGTCAGAGGAAACCTAGTAACTTGGAGAAGTAAAAAGCAAAAGGTAATAGCACTATCAAGCGTAGAAGCAGAATTCTGATGAATCACCAAGGGTATAACCATAATAATATGGATTAGAAAATTGATGACAGAAATCGATTTTCCACCCTCTAGCCCAAGTAAACTCATGTGCGATAACAAAGCAGCAATCAGTATCTTAGAAAATCCGGTGCAACATGATAGAACCAAACATGTGGAAATCGATCGACACTTCATAAAGGAAAAGTTAGAAGATGGCACAATTGAGCTACCCTTTGTGAGATCAAATGATCAGCTAGCAGAAATCCTTACTAAAGTCGTCTCAAGACGTAGCTTTCTTGACGTTCTCACCAAATTAAGTATTGACGACTCTACTACTTAATTTGATGGGGAGTTTTAGGAAATCAAACCAAGATAACAAAGAATCAAGTCAAAGCCAAAAATAAGGAACAAACTCAGGAAATCAACATCAATGCTATTAATTGTAATTAATCTTATTTCCATTACAATAGTCATCTGTATAGTATAAATAGAGGATGTATTACACAAGTATAATCAATCAAAAACAATTCTCCAACTGTCTATTCTAAATTACTCTAAGTGCCAACTCAACACCTTTTCCTTAATTACTAAAGTACTACACAATTGCGCTTTGTAGTATTTGTTAATAGATATTCATATATGGCATATGAAAGGCGGGGCGAGTGTTGAATATGGGAAAAGAATTTTACATAGAAAATAAATATCACTAAAGATTGATAAGTGGTGAAAATTGAGTTTTAATAGAAACTAATTGATTTCATATTAAATCAGACGAGTACAATCTTACTTATATGTTCACTTAGTTATTAAATCAATAGTTTTAAAGTTCATGAATTATTACGTTATATTACCAACCTACCCCTGTTTGATTATTCTTAATAATCTGGTTAAGATTACAAATGGACTTTGTAACTGAACCGATTGTATTCTTAACAAGCATGAGTGTTTGACCTCTTTGCATGTAGAAGTAATTTATTTAATTTTACAATGGCAAAACGACATTCATTTGATTAGGCAAATTAAACATATTACATTGTACATATCAAACCGGTGAAGTAATTAGTACGTGATATTATCGATTATATTAGGATTTAACCAGTTGTTATATTGGGCAATTAATTTCATAAAAATAATTTACATGTAAAAATACATTAATATCTTTATATTTATTATATGAGTATAAGAAAATATGTTTATTCCATTCGAAATCCTTAAATTTATATATTACAAAAATATTTTATTATCATTATACCAATCATTTTTTCAATTTTAACCATTATTAAAATACTTTTATATAACACCATTTTTAACTAAATATACTGAAGTCGGTTACGGTATGCGGTACAATATTAATGACATTTAATTGAACATAGTAAATTTCACCTTATGCTAAAGCAAGGAATTTTACAAATAATTACATTAAAATCTACAAAATACAAATTGAGCTACTAAGACTCTGTTTTTTTCAACTGAAACTGAAAATACTGAATTGCACAGAACATACTGAAATTGAAAATACTGAAACTTAATTGAAGAATAATTATTTATATCAATAATAACAATAATATCTTAAAATATCAGTGTATAAGTAACAATAATCCATAACATTTTAAAAATATTAATGTACTACTTTAAATTATTAATATATTAAATAATCCCTATACTCTAAATGATACTATATTACAATAAAATTTATTAATAATCATTAATTATAATAATAATTAAAATTATAAATATAAGTGGTTGTATTTATCTGTTTTATTATTGTTATTATATAAAATTAAAAACATTTTTTTATTACTTTAATTACTATCGATGTTTAAAAAATTTTAATTTAATTATTTTAGAAAAAATTTTCATGGGCTAAAAAGTTGCATATAAGGTCTTATCCACTAAAATGTGAAAACATTGATTGGGATGGGCCTTATTATGGGCTAAAAAGTTTCATAGAAGGACTTTTTGTGAATTTGGTCCTCCGAAAAAGTTGCATATAGCATTTCATAACAATTACTCTTAGGTTATTCAACAGTCAATTCAGTTCAATTCTGTTTCAGTATTTAGTTATAATATTCGGATTCAGAAAATTTTTCATTAAAATAATATTTATTATTAATTTTAATAAATATTATTATCTTATTATTTAGGATTAAAAATATTAATCAATAATATTGAATACTGAAACCGAACACTAAAACCAAATGCTAAAATTGAATTGAACTAAACTAAATTGAATTGACTGGTAAATAAATTATAAAGAACATAGCCTAAGGGTAATTACTATTGTTTGCTATATGCAACTTTTATGGAGGCCCAAATTCACGAAAAGTCACTCTATGAAACTTTTTAGCCCATAATAAGGCTCATCCATACCAATTTTTTCACATTATAGCCCATGATAAGGCCTTCTATGCAACTTTTTAGCCCATATTAAGGCCCATGCAAATTCACTAGCCCATATTTTTATTTTCTTCGGGAAAATTCAGCCAGCATTACAATCAGGTTTGTTAAAAATTAGAGTCAATCTGTAGTTATTTAATTTGTTAATGGTAGTTAGCCCTAAACCTGGATTGAACTAAAATTAATACAATTGAACTGAACTTAATGAACTTGAACGTAATTGAACTTCACAATAATACGCTAATTATTAAAATAAATAAACTATTAATAATAATCACTGTAATATTTATAACTAATGATACAAAATAATTTATAAATTTTTTTTAATAACAATAATAGTAAAAATTTGTTATAGTACGTAAAATCATTTAATTAAAATTTTATTTTTTAATAATAATTATTGTTACAATTACACGTTAGTATATAATATTTACTATAATATTTTGTAGTTTGGATCAAAATTATATCCTATTATTGGATTACAAAAAAGTGATAATAATTAATAAATGTTCTCATACTGTCTCATATCACATTTTTTAATTAATCAATACTATGATTATAATTAATAATATTATTATACTACGGTTGCATTAAAAATATTTTTATCTTAATGTTACTAGTAATTATTACATGTTATAAATTATTCTTACTGCATTTGTAATTAATGTTAACTACATTACTTGATAATTATTTTTCTATATTAATATTAATATTTTTATTGTTATTATTATTATTACTAATAATGTTTATTAAAGTATTAGTTAGAATAATTATTATTAAAATTAGAGTTAATGAATCCGAATTCAATTCAACTGAATGTACTTTAACTGACACTAAATTGGCACTAAAGAAATGGTGCTGTATAAAAACAGTGAAAAGTACATTAATTAAACCTCAAAGTGCTCATTAAACGCCAATCAGAAGCGCCTCATGTAATAATACTTTGCGCTTTCATGAATGGATCATTAAATGTAGGTACAATTTACTAAAATTATTAACATATGGATCACTATTTTTAAATAAATTACAAATATCTTGGTAGAGTTAATATTGTTCATGAATTACCATCTCACTCATATCTACAAATGTGTTTACCTCATACCTCCTTTTATACATGGTATAAAACCTTCGTACCTTCGTACTATAACTAATAGTAAATTTAAAATATTGCATAACACAGAAATCTCCTCCACAGCAATCGAAAACGCACAAAAAGCATAAATACACATACACGCACAAATGTCCAAAACATAAAACACTGGAAAAACGGAAACACATAATTTCAAAATAGCACATTACCAGAATGAAGAAATGCGTACTCGAGAACCAAAAAAATCATAAATATAGATTTTCAGCCTAATCTCAAATTGATTTAGAAATAAATATGCAAGAGGAGATGGATGTGAAGAAACAACGATCTCATGTAATTAAGAAGATGAAAGCAACTGAGAAAGGAAAGAATCATAGATGTCAATGAGAAAAGAAGATCATGCATGTATATATGGTATTTTATACAAAATGGAGCACCTCTCACAGATGAGTGGTGGGGGACCACCCTACACAACAGTTTTGCAACCTCTTTGGCCCGGTGATGGTGGAGGCAAAGGCGATGGGGGTTCTGGTGAGCTAAGGAAGCCCGAAGGAAAGAATCTCGAGCTTGAGGGGAATAAAGGGAAGTGCGATTTGGGTGGTGAGATCCCTGTTTCTTTTAGGGATTCTCTGCTGGGATCGACCAACGGTGGCATGGATGTGGACTTTGACGTGGGATTTGTCCTCGATAAGGATGATGTATTCATAGTTGATGAAGGTAAGCATGTCTTAATCAACTTCTCTGATCTGGTTCATGATGCAACAGCAGACAGTATGAAAAATACTGTATTTGTCAAATTACTGGGTAGATTTGTGGGATATCGTACCTTATATGATCAGATTAGAAAGTTATGGAAGCCTAATGGTGTGTTCACAATGACCGATGTTGGTTTTAAATACTTTATGATCAAGTTTGGCTGTAGACGGGACTACAATAAAGCGATGTTGGATGGCCTGTGGATGATTTTCGGACATTATCTTGTCACTCAACCATGGAACACGGAGTTTGAACCATGGAAGCCTAATCTCCAATCAATTGTTGCATGGATTAGATTACCAAACTTACCTATTCAATATTACGTGCCTTGCATTTTCAGTGTGTTGGGTGGAGTTGTGGGGGAGGTTACAAAGGTGGATAAGATCACTGAGACGGCAGCAAGGGGGAAATATGCACGGATGGCTGCGAGATTGGATTTACAGAAACCACTTGTATCCGGCCTTGCAATAGATGGTAAATTTCAGAGGGTGGAGTATGAGGGCCTGCCTCTAATATGCTTTGAATGTGGATTGTATGGTCACTTGAAGGACAAATGTCCAACTAAAGTGAGTGAGAAACATAACGAGGTGAATTTGAGGGAAGGAAAGGTTAGTGAGGGGGATAAAGATAGGATCGGTAGAGAGAATGGGAAGGATGAAGGGTATGGACCATGGATGCAAGTTAACAGGAGACTACAGTGGAGGCTATTGGCCAATCTTAATAGTGCTCAGGCAAATAACCCAATTGCAATATCTGGGAGTAGAGGGCTGAGGCTTAGAGAGAAAGATACCGGTTCACGATTTGATATTCTAATGGAGGACATCGGGAGTGCGGGAACACCGGAAATGGTTACAAAAAAACCAAATGCTCTAGAGATTGAGGTGGCAGAGGAGAATATTGCGGAAACTCCAACAGGTAGTAAAATTACGGGGATAGCTTTAGAAAGTAGTAGCAGTGTGAAAAATAGGAGAATTCTTAAAGGGAAGGGGAAGGCTAAGATGGCTATTGGGGAGAGATTCACAGAGTGGCAATTGGTGGGGGGTAATAGGATAGAGAAGTCAGCGGTTGGGGTGAGTGAGGATGCGATGGAGAACCTCGGGGTCTGAGTTAAGGGAAGGTGGGGTTGATGACAAGGCTGTCT
>CATIWQ010122006.1:0-12413 GCA_949673415.1 Euphorbia schlechtendalii | reverse complement strand
CTTTTCATTCCGATATTTCCATTCCAAAAATCTCAGAACTATTTTTAATTTCCTTTACTTTGTCTTTCCTTGTTGATCTTCAGAGCTATTCCTTCCCTGTGGGTTCGATATCTTTTAAAACTACATCGTAATTGTATACTTGTAGTTATCATCATTTTTCTATGTGATAAGGGGTATTGACAACACCTACATTTTTCATGAATAAGTTTTTGGCATTATTATTAAGGATAAGTCTTATTGGACGAGTATAGCCAAGTTTCACAAACAAGTTTTCAGAACCATTATGGGAATAAACTTATCAGTGGAAAAGTGGCGATCAACCACTAACTTTCAAATGAAAAGACACCTTTTGGGGACAATGAAGCTACAAACCATTAATGATAAGGATGAATTCTTGCATCCAATCACATTGAAGATGATGCAACCCTTCACCAATGGACACGACTCTTTGTTTGGATAAACACAAACTTTCGCACTCTATAAATAGAGTTCACATCAACCAATTTCGTGAGGATACATGTTGAATAGAGGAAGAAAAAGTGTATGACATAGATAGAGAGTGAAAGTTATAGATTATGCTAGTTCAAAGTGTTAGAGAGAAAAATGTATAAGTGATTCGATTCTTGTTTCGGTCACTAGATTTCTCCACATATTTGAGCGATTGTTGTATGAGTGTAATTGCGAAGCATTTATCAATAAAAGTTTATGTTCTTCAATATTCATTTGTTCAATATTCACAAAGAATAGCATCCTAGAAGAGGTTCTATAAGAGTTGAAACCGAATTCAAAGTAGATGTAGGACTTGTGGGAATTGATGACTCCCATTAAAAGAGTGGATACGGTTTGATCAACTTTAACTTTCACTTGCATACCTTACAACTTTACTTATACTTTCTAATTCAAAGTTTATGATATGTCTATGTGTCATAATGAGTATTTCATCTTGCATCATTTATATTAATCAAGTTATATGCTTTCAAGTTGACTTTAAGAGTGATTTCAGGGTTAACAAGATTGTGTATAATCACTGGATCTGTGATTTTAACATTGTTTAGTGAGCCAACATTTTTGGAGTGCTAACTTGCCAAATATGGCTATGTGAGAGCGACTCGTAGTAAGCATAGTATTATTGTTATCCATGTTCTTATAAGTGTCATAATTCATTTACCCTAGATTTAGGAAAGTCATTTCATGTGTTGCTCTGCGGTGAATTATAGGATATTTGGGCTTCTAGAAATGAGTTTGTTGAAGTTATCTAGTGTTTAAAACAACTTTGATTATTTTGCGTATTTTACTCTACTATACTTGTTCTTAGGAATATCCATATACTTTGCATCTTCTCTAATCTGTTCATGCATCTATCTATTCACCAATTTACCATTCAAAACCTTCAAATCATTATATTTTCTTTAGTCCCGTAACTCTATTTGATATCTAGAACTGAATTCCTTCCCAGTGGGATCGATATCTTTTAAAACTACATCGCAACTGTATACTTGCAATTATCATCATTTTTCTGTTTGATAAGTGGTACTGACAACACATGTTCATATGTAGAACTTTTATATTATTAGTAGAAAAGTGGCGAACATAAGCATCCTTAGTTTTTTTCTTTATCTGCAAATTGTTAGAACATACATCGCAGCTAATATCAAGTCAAAGAGAATTTAACTTGATGGATAATTCTTGTAATCTTTTCAATAAAAAAATTAATACAAGTACAATGATTTTCTATATTAAGATAATAAACTTGAAAAATTAAAAAATTACATGTAACAACACTAAAGTTATTTATGTTGGTGCTGATGCTGATGAGGATTGATCTTGAAAGAAGGATTACTCTATCTTCTTCTTTGGATCTTAGCTTGATCAGCAGCCTTGGATGGAGGGCTTCCCATAGGGATCTTACCCGCTTTATTTGATAGTTTCTGAGTGACTGAGACTGATCTTGAGACTACTACTTCTTATTATCTTATTGTAGAGTAATAAAATTGTGTGCTTCATTCAAAGCTTGCTTTTATTTCTTCCCCTTTTCCTTAGCATTCTTTATGATTGCTTCATAGTCCTCATTAACAGAAGCTATGACTTGTTAGAGGTTCTCATAAGTTCCCATAAGTTAAATAACCTTGAGAATTTCTTTAGAAATCTTACTGATGAGTGAGAACTTATCATATCTTTGATGCTCAATTGCTGGCACATTTGATTGAAAATTCTCAGAATAGTTAGTGAATCCTCATCTACGATCTTCTGCTTCAAGAATTCTAAGAGTCTTCAAGATTTCTTTTAAAAAACTTCTCTAGGCTATTGTGGATGGAATTGATCTTCACATGAATTGGTAGATCATCCTTCTTAACAACAACATCATCTATTTTAGATAAGGATAAACCATTAATTCCCTTCAAGATTTCTTCTTTCGCATAAAAAAATTACTTTTTCAGTAGTCATGCTAGATGTCTCTTTAATGATTTCATTGAACTTGATTTCAAAATCCTTAAGAACCAAGTCTAGCACGTTGAGCATGTTTTCTTGTTGAAGATCAACCTTCTCTATTAGACTTGATATTATAGTTGAAAGGTTAACTATTGAGTTCACCAGGGATTTCATGTTCTTTTCTTACTCACTGACCTTTACAAATAACACTTAAAAGCCAAATATGGTATTTTTCCTCATCCTATCTTACTCCTTTCTAAAGTTGAAGAATTATTTATTCTTCTCATCGCCTAACGGAACAAAATTGTTGAGCTCTCTCTTAGCTTCTTCTAGAGTGGGCCTTAACTTTGAGAAAATATCATTGTTTGTCACAACAAATGATGAAATGCGGAGATCACTTTTGTAAGCCTTATTTCTGAGTTAAAAAACTGTGTTTGGATAGTAGTCATACTCTCCATCATACCTTTTGAACTTTCCTTTACCAAGTGCACCTTTATCACATGAAAATCTCCTCAAATCTTCTCAAACTCCTTAAAGTAGAGGGCATCCTTGGGAAGTAAAGATTTTGAAATTGAAGGTTCTCGTTGAGTAGGCACTAAAGCTCCATCCATCAATTATTCTAGAATAATTGTTCTAGTAATGGCAACATATAGCTCAACATCAGTTTTGAGAGACTTGTAGAAGGTCTTGGTAACCTCTCTAAACTTTTTCTGTAATGCTTCCTCATATGTATTGTTGGAGTGAGTAATGAATTCCTCAAAAGAACGAGTTGTCATTCATGATGTAGAGGTAGTATTAACTACCTATTTCACTACTACATGACCAGATTGAGTGGAGTTCTCAACACTATGCCATGCCGAGCGTTGTTCTTAGCTGGGAGACTAATTGAGCAAAGTTCTCTGTTATTGTTCTTTGATCAATTAAGGTTAGAGTGTTTTGGTTGAAAAGAGGAGTAGAATTGGTGGTTGGTGTTTAGTTTGAATTGGTAGTGGATATGTTTGGTGTAGGAATGATTTTTATGTTTAAAGGTTGAGATGAAGAAGGGTTATTTTATCTAGGATGAGGTATTTAGGTAGAAGTGGCAGTGTCGCCTTGATCATGATGATCATTAACAAAAATGGTATGAGATGAAGAATGTGTGGATGTAGAGATGTGAGAAAGTGGAGATGTAGATTTAGTACTTACAAGTGTGGATGGTAGAGATTGGGTTATTTGTTGATTAGGGACACATTCTTGGTTATCTTGTGGTAAACTCAAAATGTTGAGCTACATTAAAATTGCCAGCAACTACCTCTGAATCCTCAACTTCCTTAACCAAATTATCTTCATGTTGTTAAGTTGAGACTTCTACTTCCTCAACAACCTTTTCTGCAATTGTTGCTGCCCTTTTGGACAAGGCATACCTCTTTCTCCTTACAAGCTTTAGAGCTTCATTTTCTTCCTATACCTTCTCACTTTAAGCATCTTTCTCAAGCTCTTAAATACATTCTGCTTTCCAACCTAATCTGCCTCCAGCTGGCCATCTTTCTTCTTGAACTCAATCTTCTTGAGAGCTTTTGCCTTTTTTATCATAGACATTTCAACCTTTCTTGGTCTTTCTACTCTAGCCCTCTTCAATGGAGCTATAACTTTAATGATTGGCAAGTCGTCATTAGGGATGTCAACGGGTCGGGTTCGGTATGTGTAGTACAACCCCCAATCCGCACCTAATGCTTTCTGGGTGAGGGTTCAGGGATTTTTTCACACTCATTCTGCACCTGCGCGGGTTCCTACGGGTATCGGGGTAATCCCCGCCTACAATAAAGTTTCAAGTAATGAAATTTAATAAATAAAAACATTGTGCATTCTCATATTAAAATGGTAAACTGTAACTAGTGAAAAAAATATTAATCAAACTAATATTTAAGCATCCACTAGCTAAGGAATCAATAACATAGTTGACACACAAGCGCACACACACATATAGCGGAGTCATTCCCAACATTTTCTAAAAATCCAAATCCATTTCCTCTTCAAGGATATCATACGGAATGATGATTTCATCCCATGACCCCATCTTTTTTTCTTCTTCCTCCTCTTCACATGCCTTCATGTAAGGAAGAGGCTCTTTTGTTGCATTCCAGCTTCAGGAACTCTGTGATTCCTATTGTTAGAATGCATCTTATTTGCCTTATCCTATGTTTTATTCATAAATTATTTTTGAATTTTGATTAAGTTGTGGATATATTATGATCTTTCTTAGGGAAATATCAAAGTGCTTGCAAATGAGACAAAGTGTAGATAATGGAGTAATATTAGAGTTTGAATTGGACTCAATGACTTGAATGAGCTAAGAGTGGAGTTGTGGAGTAAATTTCGTGGCATATTGCAACAACCTGCTTATTAAGAACCTTATTAATTCCATACATATAGTTTTTATTCAATGACTTTGACGTGGTAGTTTTTGGAGCTGCTGTAATGTATTTTGTGCGCAAAATCTGACAACTAATTTCTAATGGCATGGATTAATTAGTTATTTAACTTTAGCAAAAGTTATTCACCACATGACACAATCATAATGCACCAACTACTGCTCTCCTTGACATGGCCACAATGCTGATTTTGTGGGCTATTTGTTTGGAGATAACTATTTATTAGCCTATTTAAAGAAGATTTTATATCTTCGTTTCTTAAACAGTAGAATTAGACGTACAATAGATTAGTTTAATTAGTTAATCTTCCGTTTTTTTTTGTAAAATCTAATCATAGGCTAATTCAATTCTTGTTTCTTTTCATTTTTGAGGTCTAAATGTTCTTTATCTTTTCTTATCGACTTTTACTGTTTTTTTTTTATTTTAAGTCATAAAGTTTGTTTTAACTCCTTTAATTGCTGTAAAAAGTCCATGTTGATTCAATTGAAAGAACTCATAGTTGACATACAAAGCGATTTGATCCGTAATTGTCATCTCAAATTGTATAGTGTCAAATTAAGATTTTCCTATATTGAGACTTAAACAATCTTACGCAAATGAGTCAAACATTTTGACAAATTAGTTTGTATCAGGTTTTCCAATTTTTCTTAATACAATTACCAAGTTAAAACTGAGAAACGTTCTCAAAATACTATGATTTTGTTAGGGTCAATTATAGAGCATCTCGTGATTGATTTAAAATTAAGGGAGAATTGATTTCCAGGAGCGTTTTTTGGTAACTATAATCAGTTTAGTAAATTTTGATTTAGATCCATCCACCAATGATCGAACGAGGGAACGAGATTGAATTAAGTCTTTGATTAGATGCTTTTAACCATTTTATTTTCCAAGTGTTCACTATTTTATTTTCATTAGTTTTAATTAAAGCTTTTAAAAATCCCTATTTTAATTTTTAGTTTTTCCATTCAACAAAAAAGTTTTACAAAGTTTTTTCACACATCGTGGGATCGACCCTACTACCACTATCACAAAATCTAAGCATGAAATTATAATTTGGTGAATTCAACACTTGCCATCTATGAAGATTGTCTATACTGGAGAAAATCTCTTCACAACATTTTTCATATACACTATAAAGTATCAAGCCTTTTGTTCCATCATTTGCTGTAGACATGGATGAATTTTGTGCTTACCATGTTGACAAGGGGCATAAAACTAATGAGTACACTCGATGGTTGAAAGATTTTCAACAAGTCTTTGCTAATGAGAAAATTGAGGAGCTAGAAAAAAACCCAACACTAAAACCAATTATTTCCCAAACTTCCAGGCAACTGTGAATGCTATCAACATTCGGATCGGAGCAATGCTCAGTATCAGGTGGTGTCTGAAAATTTTCATCATAATCTCGAACGAGGAGACAATATTGTTTTCAACAACATGTATATTATATACCAGGTAGACCGTTATTTCCAAGAAATATGGAGGGAAGGGAGAGATAACTACCAAGTTCTTAATGATATGGTTTATTATGGCACCAATGTTCCAAATGACCATGAAGAGAGGTTCTAGCAATTCATGAATAACCTTAATATCTCGATGATGGGTTTTTCTTCTCAATTCCCACGATTCCTTGTAGGGCCAACTCTTCAGTGATTCAATATTATGCCAATGAATGAAATTGGAATTGGATTTATCTCTCAAGGGCTTTCATGCATCTTTTCATGGTGAGTAATTCGAAAAATTCAAGCATTCGCTTGTGGGAAGAACCATAGATTGACATATGCTATGAGGGGTGGGAAGAGCACCCATTAACACTTCCATTATTCTATCTAGGCAATTCTCATCCATACATGGATCTCGATTTCAACAGAGGAACACAATTCAAATTTGGAAACACTTCCAATTAGGCCCAAGGGGAGCCTAGCAACACTAACTTGCAACAAGGGGAATTATATGACCTTGAAAGGGCTTGGAATGATCCTAACTATTGGAAGGGATACTTCGATACATATGAAGTACAATAAGAGCTTCAAGAATTTTTCAAGAGCTAAAGAGAGCCTTGAAAGGTATGGGAAAGCCGTAGCCAAACATTGGATGACTTAGAAAGGATGATAGCAGAATGTAACAATGTCCTTCACGGAGTTGAGGAACCTCAAAATTCTCTTCCCTGAGAAGAAGAATCCAAAGAAGAAAAGGACCTTGATTGGAAGCTTGAGGGAGGGATCAATGCATGTGCACCTTATCTGGCTCCACATCTGCAGCCAAAAGAATGGAACTTTGAATATTTGCATGGCATTCCACATGTTAATACAATCAGAGTCCTTGAAGAAGATTTGGCTGATGAATTTGAGGACAGAGAAAATTGGGATTTTGATGAAGAACACGAAATGGAAAGATGGTTAGCTGGTCCTCCCACATAAGAAGAAGAGGATAATCATGGGCAAGATCCATTATGGAAACATGATAACAAAGATGAAATATTAGAATTGCACCCGATTCGGCATTGAAACCCTGAGCTCAAAGAGGTCGATTTACCAATCGACATACCAATCGACTTAGAAGATGAACTAAAGTTTGAAGAATTCATGGAAGGACATCTTGATAGAGATGTAATAAACCCAAAGTTGGAGTACAAAGAAGAAGAGTTTAATGAACCAACAGTTTGATGGCTAGATGCCTTTGAGATTGATAATGATGACATCCATCATGGGTTACTAATCAACTCAAATGATGAAAGTTATGCAAGTTAACAAGAGTCTAATATTGATGATCTAAGATCTGGAGAAAGCCAAGACATTAGAGATTTCACTTACTTTGACTTTAACAATGAGCCTATTAATGGAGGGCTAATTCACATGATTCGAGAACAAGGTCAAGAAACTTTAACAGAATACATAATGGAGAGAACGTAAGAGAAAAATGAGCAAGCCATAGTCAACGCCCAAATGAGATCCCCAAACATGAGAGAATTCTTCCTGCTCCGATATGATGGAACTAAAGAACCCTTCACCTACATCTATAGGATCGTTCAAATGATGGATGCTGATAAAATTCATTACACTCATTAACATGAGAGGTTCAAATTCACTCTCTGTTTGAAAGCAACACTCTGGTATGAAGGCTTAACTCTCTATTAAAAGACCTTTTGGAATGTTTTTGCTAGATAATTCGTTAGCTTTTTTCACATGGATTCATCCACCAGAAGGCTCACTCCCAAAGAGAAGTAAGAAATGCTATCTATTACTATACATATCATTGGGACAAATGTTGTATGTCCCACCACTTTTGAATTATCTCAGAGATATCCATGTTATATGGAGAAATATGATAATGAAGAAGTAGTTGAGAGAGTTAGCCCAACTCCTTTCATGTATAAAGAAACCCTTGACATTCTCGGTAGGAAAGAACTTATGGTTGGGGCATCTTCCTCTTTAGTCAACATGATCTAACAAGGGATAATTGACAACTCTATATTCTACTAAATCCTACAAGCCAATCTTAATAGTAATGATAAGATAAGGGGAGGGCTACCATTGATGAATTGGCCTTTCACAACTTAGGGCTCCATCATGGTTTCAATAAAGGTCAAACCGTGTAACCTAAAGGACATTCCTTTTGAAGAAAATTTTGATGAGTTTGAAGTCTTCGAAACAACATACTTATCTTCGAGCATTGTTAGTCCCATCACTAGAGGAGGAAGAATATAGTAGGGGATAATGAGCATGTACCCGTAAGGAATGAAGCTTCTATCTCGTCGACACTTGCTTGTCCACTAATGGGGATCAAAGGACCCATCATTGATCATCTCAAAGCAACTTCCTCAAAGTTGAGCAATTCAAAACTTCTTATCAAGTCCCAATAACATTGATTGATAATTATGAAGAAGCTCATGGAGATTGACACTTTACCTATAGCATCACTAGACCAAGTTTGTACATTTCTCAATAATGAGACAAGAACGCTAATCCCCGACATTGTCTTCACTAGCTCAGATTTTCTGAATGAAGAAACTTGCCATAACAAGGCCCTCTACCTAAAAGCTAACGTCTTTAGATGTTTCATGCATGTTTGATGATGTTTCAACCCTAAATGTTGATCCAAGGTAAATTCTTCCTATGCTGGGATTGAGTGAAGGAAAATTAAAGAAGTATACAATGGTTATAAAATCTTATGATGATTCCAAAAGAGCTGTTATTGGGACCTTTGAGGCAGAAGTCACAATTGGGAAATATCATCTATTGTCCTCTTCATAGTAATTGACATTCAAATGACCTTCACTACTACTTGGGCGACCAAGGTTTCATGCATTAGGAGGTGTTACCTCCACTCTCCACCAAAAGGTTAATATCCCCTTTCGAGAAAAGGTCATTACTATAGAAGAAGATGAAACATTAATTATCGCAGCTCTCAAATTAGAAGAAAATAACATGAAAGGCTTCACTGTATCAGATGTTGGTTGATAAGTGTATAATTACACTTACTTTCATGATATTTTTACTTATAAAATGGTATGGTATAAAGTCATTTTATACTTCATATAAAAGATTTCACGTGGTATGTAGTTGTTTTTTATGCAAGTGTAGAAACAGGTGAATCTTGGGAGTAAAATGATCAAAGATGGAATTCTATGTAAAAAGAGTGAAAAAGGTGCAAAAAATGCGTGGAACACAAGGAATTGGGTAAGGATCGAAGTTGTTAAAGATTGGCAAAGTTGTAAAGAAAAATCATGAAGAAAAACACATGTCACGGAACACCCATTCGCGGTCTCGACTTATCATCCTTCATAAGCAGAAAGTTACTAACTATTGTTCATAATCGTGACATGTATATCATGCTCACGACTTGTGACTTTTTTTGTCAACTCTTCTCAACTTTCAACCACCGGATAAGAAGATTGACAACCATCAACTGTCAGGCGAAAAGAAACCTTTTGGAAGTAATCCAATCATGAAAAGGTGCCTTTGCATTGAATATGAGGATGAAACTTTGCATCCAATCACATTGAAGTGATGCAACCCTTTGCCAATGGACATGACTCTTCATTTGCATAGACGTAAACCTTCGCACTCTATAAATAGGGTTAAATCCAACAAATTTCATGGGCAACGAATGGTAGTGCGCGTGTGTAACGTGTATGCATATATAGAGAGTGAAAATTATATAGATTTTGCTAGTTCAAAGTGTTAGTGAGAAAAATGTATTCACTAGATTTCTCCACATATCCGAGGGATTTTTGTATGAGTGTAATTGCAAAGCACTTATCAATAAAAGTTTCTATTCTTCAACATTCATTTGTTCGATATTCACAAAGAATAGCATCCAAGAAGAGGTTTTGTACGAGTGGGGATTGAATTCAAAGTAGACGTAGGAATTGTGGGAATTGACGACTCCCATTAAAAGAGTGGATATGGTTTGATCAACTTTAGCTTTCATTTGCATACCTTACAACTTTACTTTGTTTTCTACTTATACTTTCGAAGTTTATAATATCTCTGTATCTCAAAACGAGTATTTCATCTTGCGTCATTTATATTAATCAAGCTATATGCTTTCGAGTTGACTTTAAGAGTGATTTTGCGGTTAACAAGATTGTGTATAATCAGTTGATTTGTGATTATAATGTTGTTTAGTGAGCCAACATTTTTGGAGTGGTAACTTACTAAATATGGCTATGTGAGAGAGGCCTGTACTATAGTATTATTGTTGTCCAAGTTTTTATAAGTGTCATAATTCATTTACCTAGTGTTTGAAACAACTTTGATTATTTTGCACATTTTACTCTACTATACTTATTCATAGGGAATATCTATATACTTTGCATCTTCTCTAATCTGTTCATGCATCTGTTTATTCATCAGTTTACAATTCAAAACCCTTAACCTATTTTATTTTCTTTTATCCCCGTAACTCTATTTGAAATCTATAACCGAATTCCTACCCTGTGGGATCAATATCTTTTAAAACTACATTGCAACTGTATACTTGCGGTTATCATCAATTTTCTATTTGATAAGCAGTATTGACAACACCTATTCATATTTAGAACTTTTATATTATCAGTAGAAAAGTGGTGAACACTGAGCAACCTGCTAAGGTGAAAGTAAACTTTCTACCTTTATCACACAACTATGCTACACGTACCAGATTGAACTTGAGTCGTTTGACTAGTGCCACCTCTTCGATTAAAGGAGAAACACCAATTATACTACATCCAACAATCTTGCCTTTTTGGTTATGTACAAAAATGACACTCCCATTTCTTTTACACTCCAATGAGATAAACTGGCTTTCATCTCTCTTCATATGCCTAGAGAATCCACTATCCAAATACCACATTCCAATGTTATCAATGAGTTTTAGGATCACTTGCAAAAAAATTACATTTTCTTAGGTACCATGCTTTTGAGATGGATCCTCCTTTATTAGCCATGTTTAGATTACTCCAATTGTACTTGACATAATAACCATTTTTCTACCCACAAACTATAGTGGCATATCTTAGCTTCCCACAAAAGCCACACGTCGATTTTTGTTTAGGCGGGCTCACTTTCTTCTTTGAAGAGGAATTCTTCCTCTTATTAGAATTACGAGTTTGCTTACTTGGAGCTAAACTATTGGTTGGAGGAGGTACCCGTTCCTTCTTTAAAGCTGTTATCTCAATAGTCAACTCATCTAATTTCTTAGTGAGCTTGTTGTCATAACATTCATGATACTCAACTTTTTCTTGAAGAAAGCGGATAATAATAGATTAGGAAGCAATTGTGTCTTCTTGATCTTCACTTCTCCTCACTAGCTCTTTGATGTTTTTACCATACTTACTAGTCAGCTTCATCACATTAAAGTGTACCTAGGAAAACTCTTTTATTGATAAAGGGATCTCAGGATGTACCATAGTTTGTGGAATTTTCCCTATCCAGAGTCAGTAGTGGATTGATTGCTTCTTGAAGCAGATTTTGAGCTTTCACACCTTTCATTCTCAATTGCCCTCAAATAAAGATTGGGAGAGTCAATTGCCTCTTCATCAAATGATGAATACTCCTGAAATTTGCTCCATTTAGCTAATTTTTCTGCATGAACTTCTTCTTGAATATATCCTTCTTGGCTTTAGGATAGAACGATTGAATATGACCCTTCTTGCCACAACCAAATTTGATGTCTTTTCTATGCTCCTTCTTGAGTCCTTTCTCAGCTCCACACCGATGCTGAGTTGGCTTGTTTCTGCTGGGAAGCATCCTCCTGATGAGAAGCGCCATTTACTCATCTGAATAGTCACTAGTTGATTCTTCATATGAGTCAACCTTAAGAACAATGGCGCTTCCCTCTTTCTCTGTACCTTTACTCCTCTTGGAGTCATCATTAAATTTCATCAAGGACATTTCCAAAATCAGCAAGGTGCCTATTAGCTCATCGTAGTTATAGGTCTTCAAATCATGAGCATCCTCGATGGTGCTCTTCTTTGCATCCCACTCAATAATGAGAACTCTAAGGATCTTCTTCACCATCTCTTCTTCAGTGAAGTCCTTGCCTAATCTGTTTAGTTCATTAATGATATTAATGAACCTGGTATTCATA
>CATIWQ010121985.1:0-10908 GCA_949673415.1 Euphorbia schlechtendalii | reverse complement strand
CCTTTTTCACTCTTTTTTCATAGAATTCCACTTTAGATCATTTTACTCCCAAGATTTACCTAGTATCTGCATTTGCATAAAAAACAACTACATACCACGTGAAATCTTTTATATGAAGTATAAAAATGACTTAATTCATAGAGTTTAATGTGTAAAATTAATATGATATTAAGTGTAATTATACACTTATCAGGCTACCACGCGAGGATTTTAGCTCGTGGTCCACTATCATGTGCTAGCTCATTAGCTAGTGCATGCTAGTGGGAGAGCTCGCAAGCCCATTAGGGCTTGGCTTGCGGCAGCCGTAAAGACCACATAAGTGGGCTGTGCGCGCTGGTTAACCTACGCTGAGCTGGATCTCTGCGTAGCAACTCATGGGTGGGATGGTAACATTGGATTTTGAGAGAACTTTTTTCTCCCCTCCCACTATAAATTATGGTTCACCACCTCCTTTCTCTTTACTTCAGCTCAGCCTTCCTTCTAAGTTTTGACATCTTTTTTATGCGAATTTTTGTGAGATCCTCCATGAGTTTTTCCAACATTGAAAGAATTCTTTTGAAGTCTCATTCATATTTTAAGAGAGCCTTCTTAGTTGTAATTTTGGGTTTGTTTTCGAGTTGTCTAGCAGACATTATCTACCAATGAGAGGTTTTGGTTGATGAAGATCTATGTGGATCAATCATAGAGGTTTTCCTAGTTTGGAGGCTAGTACTAACAAAGTGCTTTTGGATTACTCTAATGGAGCATCACACCAAGGGAAGGCACACATCAACTGGTAATGCTCTTATGTTAGATGTTAGGTTTCTTTTATTAAGTTTCATAAGCTTATGAGCATCTATGGAATGTTTCAACTTAGGTTATATCAATCATGGCATGCTTAGGTGATGCTTTAGGGTTGATTTTATGTTTTGAAATTCCTCTTTGAAAGATTTCATGTTCAATTACTGTCTTAATTAACTAACAACGAGACCACTGAAGATGTGCCTTTATCTGCTTAGTTGGAGCAGATTCCAAAAACCACTACCACATACAATAATGTAGAGATTAGTGTAGAAGTTTTACATGATGTCCTTAATGGGAGGTACATTGAGAAGTAAGAAATTCCTCTAGTTTTACTCCTTAATAACCCTCTACAAAGTGATATTCTTCAAAACTTTGTTGTAATCTACTTCATACAGTCGACCAAATTCCATTTCACCAACACCCTGCTTAATTTGGGTAAAAACAATTCTTTGAGGAAAGATAACTTTCTCTCTATCGCCTGTAGTGTTTATATACATACTACTTCATACAGTCGACCAAATTCCATTTCACCAACACCCTACTTGATTTGGGTAAAAATAATTCTTTGAGGAAAGATAACTTTCTCTCTATCGCCTGTAGTGTTGATATACATATTTCTTTGAGATATCCTTTATGATGAATTAATTCTCTCTAGAGTTGATTCTTGAGTTGAAGATGCCATTTGAAAGTGCAATTTTTTAGTAGAGAGAATAATTAGGGATTTTGAGAGAAAAATTGTTCAGCTTCAAAAAGTAATTGAGTTATATCTCTAGCCTAAGTCTTTCTTTTATCACCACTATACTTGCAACACATTATGTGTCCTCTCTATAAGAAAAGATGAAAGTGAACTGTAAGCTTGGATATAAATTTTAACCACCTTTGTAAAATGTTTATTTTTAAATTAAAACTCTTCTTAAGGAAAGATTACTAACTTTAATCATGAGAAACTAAAACTAATAGTGTTGACCAAGCTGAGTAAAAAAACATGCTACCTCAAACAAGTATCCACATCTTTGATCTAGCTTTGTATACTTAGACATTTTCCTAGACATTTCATCAAATAGGATTTGTCATGCCAATTAGCTCCCTAAGAGTGTTGAATTGCTCCTTTGCTAAAGGCTTTGTAAAATTGTCTACATGTTTCTCCTTCGATGGAACATACTCCAATTCAACATCTCCTTATAGCACATGATCCCTTTATTAAGTGATGTCTAATATTGGTATGTTTTATCCTTCCATGTTGAACTAGAATTTTGGATAGGTTAATTATGCTCTTGTTATCACAGATAACTTTGAGGTATTTAGACATTATACCGTAATCTTCCAGTTGTTGCTAAATCTATAGCATTTGTACTATGCAACTTCCTATTTTCATGTACTCAGCTTCTCAGTTGATAACATAACAAAAGTTTTGTTCTTGCTAAACCATGAGACAAGACATTCTCCAAGGAAATGGTATCCTCCTATGGAGCTTTTCCTATTGAGCATGTCTCTTCCATAATCTACATCTATGTATCTTCTAGGAGTAAAATCTGAGCTATTTGGATAACATAGTGCTGTATCAATAGAACCTTTCAAATATCAGAGAATTCTCTTAATGGTAGCTAATTGAGATTCTCTAGGGTCAACTTGATATCACGCAACAAAAGCATACAATGTATTGAATGTTTTTGTCTACTAGTAGTTAAGTAAAGAGGTGAACTAATAATACATCTGTAGAACTTACTATCTAGAAGCTTACCAGCCTCATCCATACTCAAGATGGTTTTTGTGGCCATGGGATTTTACATTAGATTTGAATGGTCCATATCAAACTTATTAGGGATTTCTTTAGCTTATTTCTTTTGGCTAATGAAGATTCCATCTTCATATTGTTTAATTTACAATCAAAGGAAAAAGTTGAGATCTCCCATCATTGACATTTCGAACTCACTTTTCATTTGCTTGTTGAACTCTTTGCAAAGTCTTTTATCAATTATCATCAACGTATATTTAGACTAGCAACCCATCTTCTTTCCTTCTCTTGATGAACAAAGTTGTATTTACTTTTCCTCTTTCCTAGCTTTTGCTAAGTAGAATTTTGGTTAGCCTCTCATACCAAGCACGAGGTGCTTACTTTAATCCATACAGAGATTTCTTCAACTGGTAGAGATGCTATGGATTCTTCCCATCTTCAAATCAAAGTGGTTTATGCACATAAATTTCCTCTTGAATGAAACCATTATGTAATGTGCTTTTCACATCCAACCTAAATAGGTTGAAATTCATATGGATTGCAAAAGAACTAGAATCCTGATATCTTCAAGCCTTGCTATGGGTGCATAAGTCTCATCGTAATCGATCCCTTCTTATTGATTTTAGCCTTGCACAACAAGCCTGGCTTTATTTCTCACAACAATGTCATCTCCATCAAGCTTATTCTTGAATACCCATTTGGTTCCAATGATTGAGATTCCTCTGGGCTTCGGTACTAGATTGTAAAAATTATTTCATTTGAATTGGTCTAGTTCTTCCATCATAATCATCTAATAGTTACCACCTTCTGCATCTTCAAAATTCTAGGGTTCAATGAATGAGATGAAAGTTGGATGGCTCATCATTCTGTTGTACTGACCTCACATCATTATAGGGTTATGAACATTATCAACTATGCTTTTCAATTGGGTGATTTCATTGAGTTCTAATTTCTCTTGGAAGATTAAGATATTCAACAAAAACCTCCACACTAGGTTGTTGAGGCTAAGCTTGATATTCTTCATTGAAGATGATTGAAAGATCTTTATCACTTTTAACTTCCTCAATTTCTTACTCTTGTGTTGGGTTGGATAGCCCAAAGAGTAGCATGTTGAGTTGATTTTCTACTTGGTTTACTCCTTCTTGATTAGATCAAAGGCACATCAGCTTGCATTATTTGTTTCATTGAAATCCACATGCATAGAATCCTCCAAAAGATTGGTTCTCTTGACATATAATCTATGTACCCAACTATTAGTTGACTAACCTAAAAAGATGCTTTCATTAAACTTCATATTAAACTTATCTAGCTTCTCCTTTGTATTTAAAATTAAACACCTAAAGCCAAATATTCAGAGATGACCAATCTTAGGCTTACACCCATGCAAAAGCTCATAGGGTGTTTTCTCCCTAATTGGAATAATTAAAACTTGATTAAGTATATATTAGGTTGTGTTAATAGCTTCTTTCTAAAAGTGCTTTGTTAGGTTTTAATCACTCAACATGGATCGAGCCATCTCAACTATCGTTCTATTCTTCCTTTCTACAACCCTAGTTTTTAAGGTGTATAAAGAGAATATTAGTTGTGGTCAATACCATGCGCTAAACAAAATTCTATGAAATGGAAATTTTTTAATTCATGTCCATGATGGCTCCGGATTCTAATGATTTTAATTACTAGTTCATTCATTATCCAGTTACTGAGTTTGAAAAAGACTCAAAGGTTTCATCTTTACAACTAAGCAAGATTACCCAAGTGAATCTTATAAAGTCTTTTACTACAGCTAAGAAAAACCTCTTTACACCCATACTCATAGGTTGAACTGGGCTAAAAAAGGCCAGGTGTAGGAACTCCAATGGTCTCTTAGTTACTAAATTGTTAATTGATCTAAATGCCATTCTAGCCTACTTACTAAGTTGACAAGCTGAGCAAAGGCTATCTTTTCGAAGCTGATACTGGGTAAACCCATAACTAATTACTTTTTGGCAAATTTAGATAGAATGTTCATATTTATAAGACCCAACCTTCTATTCCAAAGGTACCAACTTTCCTCCTTAAAAATAAGATAAACATTAGAGGAGCCAAGAGATAAGTCAATCAGATAAACATTATTATCAATAGGAGTAAATGGTATACTAGAATAGGTCTTATAATCAATAATCAAGAAACCTGCTAAGTCAAACATAAACTTTTTACCTTTGTTTCAGAGCTGGGCTACACTAAGCAACTTGAACTTCAGTTCTTTGATAGGAGACACATCTTCAATTGAAGGATAAATACCTATAATGTTGCTTCCAACAATCTTGCCTTTTTTTTCTCTCTAAAGCTGACACTACCATTTCTTTACACTCTAATGAGATGAACTGCTTCTCATCTCTAGTCATATACCTCGAGAAACAACTATTTAAATACCATATTCCGTTTCATCAGCGAATCTTACGCTCACTTGCAAAACATTTTTGTTTTCTTCGATACCCATGCCTTTGGGCTGGATCCTTCATTGTTAGCAGTGCTTATATTACTCCAGTCAACTCATCTAATTGCTTAGTGAGCCTACTGTTATGCCCCTCATTATACTTAGATTTTTCATGAAGAAAGCATATATCAATAGATAAGGAAGAAATAACATCTCCCAAATCCTCACACCTCCTCACTAGTTCCTTGATGTTCTTCCCTGACATATTGTTCTATTTCATAACATCAAAGAGAACCTGGGCAATTTCTCACATGAATAAAGGGATTGGTCCCTTTATTTCTCTCAATATTTAAGTCAATAGTGAAATTGTTAACATTTGAGGCTGGTGTTGAGCTTCCGCCTCTTTCTCCATCAATCGCAATCAACCAAAGGTTTGCACAATCTCCATCAATCGCCATTTGTTTATATGAATCCTCCTATGCACTTTCGTGGGATGAATAAGCTTTGAGCAAGATTGCTCTGCTCTCCTTCTCATTCCACTTGACTTTTTCAAGTCATCATCATATTTCCTTGGGGACATTTCCTGAGTTAGCAAGGTGCCTATTAGCTCATTATAACTATAGTTCTTAAGATCATTAGCTTCCTCGATTGAGTTCTTCTTGGCATCCCACTCCTTGGTGAGACTTCTTACAATTTTCTTCACCATCTCTTCCTCAGTGAGGTTCCTTAATCTTTTGAGTTCATTAATGATGTTAATGAACCTAGAAATCATGGATTGAATACCCTTGTTGGCACCCATTTAGAATAGCTCATATTCCTTGATCATCATGTAGATCTTGGTCTCCTTTACTTTCTCAAACCCTTTATAGGTGACTTCATGTTTCCTCCATAGCTCTTATGTTGTCTTATATCTTGATACCCTATTAAACTTAGATAATTCTAATGCACAGTGTAAGTAATTGATGGCTGCCATAATTTATTTGAGATGCTTTAGGTCAACATCATCATATTCTTCATGGGAACCCATTGTCTATTCCTCATGATAGTTAGAATTCGAGGGCCTAATTCAATGGCTAACCATGCTTGCATTCTTTGTGATTAAATAAAGTTTTTCATATGAGTTTTAACAAACAAGTAGTATTGGCTATCAAACAATGGAGGTCTAGTTATAGACATTTCTTCTTTAAGAAGTACCATCTACCCGTGACCTGTGATATAGGAAAGATTATTGTAAGTCAGTGGATCTTTATAATCAAGATTGTGAATTCTTAAGTTGATCAACTACTCTGATACCACTTGTTGGTCTACGTAGCTTAAATAATCGGTTAGAGAGGGTGAATGATGATTTCACTTGTTCTTATAGTATTTATAAATCTTAGACAAGTTAAGTTTAATGTATGCTAATTTAAATGTGCTGAGTACAAACTAGGTCAAACAAAAACCACTCAGCTTGAGCTGACCTTGGTTTGTTCATAAACTATGCTTAGTTAAATCTTACTAAGCTCGGGATGGGTTTTCAAGTAGATAAAATGAGAGAAAGAGTGTTGATGTATGAGCCCAACTATCAAAGATAAAAGATATATAAAGGATACAAAACATCTAAATTATATCGGATAAACAATGAAAAAAAGTTACTCAGTTTAGCAACCTTAGCAACACTAAGCCATAACTTGACGAAACCTATGTCAAGCTGAGTTGTTTTTCCACAAAACTAACTCAAGCTGACTAGTTAATTAATAGTATTACTTAGTACCTAATTAATGTCACTATCCTAAGTAATTTGCTATCTCCAAAACTAAACAACTGTGAAGTATTATTAACCTTGGTTCAACATCAAGGAATGAGAGGTAACCTAGAGGATAAATCGGAGGATCTCCTAAATTGGGATAAGTTTGTGAAACATTCATGAAAGGTATCTAGCAAACTATAATTCCCAAAACCCATTGTTAAAAATGATTAGGCATTATTTACCCAGATGAACAATAGTGAAAAGCACTAGCAGGATTTTAACCCTAACGGTTTTGAAATCTTTATCCCTTACTAGGAAGAAGTTGACCAAAGTGCCAGATTCCCATGATCAATTGATATTGATTATCTTGTTCAAATTTGGATCGTAGCTATTTTAGAAATAAAAAGCCATGACCTTGATTCATAGCGGGGTGGACTCAGACAGGCCTTAGCTGAAGCTCCAAAGACTGTAATTTAGTCTCGAATATCCTATTTGAATTCCTATTCTGGGCTAGCAAAGCCCTCATGGAGTTGTGGATGACAAAGTAGAAGTGTGCGTTGGCTAGCATTCTTGCGATAGTTGCGTCGGTCTCACTTCCATTCCTGGCTTAAGTGGCCCCTCCTGAATTAGTGTCAACAAACTACTACCGATAATACTAACAACTAAAACCTTCTCCTAATGAATTAACCACGGTTCTTGGTGATTCTAACTTACTGGAATCTAACCCCTCACTTAAATCTTAATGTGGAATCCCTTGTATCATTGTCATGATCACATTCTATGATAGATGGATATAACACTCACTTTGTCTTTCCCAATGCTAAAGGCCAAATCAATGTTAAATTAGGACTTGCATGATTTAATGCATTATGAAAGTCAAGATGATTCTTAAAAGATATTTAAGAAACTAATGAGGTAATGGAGTGATTTCCAATTTTCATAGAAGAACATGGCTAGTATGATGTACATGGTATGGATGTTTTTTAAACATATGTAAATTGATGGTAGAAAGCGATTTTAAAATATAACACATATCTTGCACGCAATAATAATATTCTATAAACCATACACCACCCATAGAATAATGGGTTACGCTTTTAAATCTATGCTTGGGTCTCCTTAACACCATGAGGATGTCAAGGGATGAACTTGTATAAATCATGTAGAGATGCTTCAATACAACCTAAGGTAAGTTTTTATGGTGATGCTATATGAGTTCCGTAAAAGGGTTATTGATGTAGAAAGCTCTTGTTGAACTACGATACACTCAAAGCCTCTCCCTAAATAGGTTTTAATGAAGGAGGTACATGTGATATGGCAAAAAGTGATCCACTCACTAGGCACCCTCGATCCCTATGGTGTCGCTAGTGATACATTTGTAAGCTCTTGCAAAAAGTTTGGCACTCTAATCTTAAGGCTAAGCCATCTATTGTATATGATTCGTTCAAATATTTTAGAAGAGGATAAACTCTTTAATGAATTTTGAATATTAATTAGTCTTTTTAACTTTTATGTTTAAAAAATAAATATCCCTAGGAGAGTCACCATTATGAGCTGATGACGTTTCATGACTCGCGTAGTCACCATAAGGCACTAGCCCTGTGAGATGGGAAATGAGGGTATTATTTGAGTTGATATTACATGCACATGACCACCTTCATAATACTTTGATTTATTCTAATAATTTAGGTTTATATTTAGTAATAACATTCACAAGCGAACATTAGTAAATAAGTAAAGTGAGATAATAAACAAGTAGGGTATTAAAAAGCACCTAAGCTATGGGGGGAAATAAATAAATCCAAAGAAAAAGAAAACCTAACATACATTTAACCCTAAATCTACCTGCATCTACAAGGGGTAAGCATGAGAATATAACACACCATAATCAAGAGTTAGTAGATGAAACAAGACTCAATTATATTTCATAAGTTAGAGTAGGGCAATTGTTAAAAATCATTGTGATTTGAAAGATTTTAAAAGTGGAATTTCGAGTTTCCAATGAGCGTTTCTAATAAAAACAATTATTTTATGCTCTATTATTTTTCGAATTCTATTAATGAAAATGTCACATGTTATTATGTTGGGTTTGATGTCAGGGAACATGTGTTTTCCATGATGGGGGCAACCTAAAATAGCTTTAAAAAGTAATAAACTAAGAGAAAAACATAAAAAAAATGCATTTTACCTAAACAACTAGGCCGATAACCCCTTAACCACCAGGACCGTGCTCATAGCAAGGACAATACCAGTCTTTTTGGCTCGGTCAGTCTCATTGGAGAAAAATAAATGGAGAAGGGGTTATTCGCGAACTAAAAAAGCTAGTACCTCCCCATTAGCCCGTGACTGTCCTGACTAAGAGGATAGTACTGACCTATGGTTAGTACCCCCTCTTTGTCAGGCCGGTACTAGCCTAACGGGAAGGGGTATCGGTTTGAGTTTCATATCAAACCAAAAATGCAATGAAAACATGAATTAAAAACAACAAATCATGCTAAGAGTCTTTAAAATCTCAGAATCTTATGATATAAACACAAAACACTACACCAAGAGAAATTTTCTCTAACCTCTTAAAAACCTAGAAAATGCATGAGATTCAAGAAAAAGTCAACAAAAGATAATGAAACATGGATCCTTTCAATCTTTCCTCCTAAAAGTCTCAAAAAACACACTCTCTCTCGTTAACTCCCCAAGTTTTGAGTTGTTATTGATCCCCCCCCCTTAAATCCTAAGTTATAGAGATTATATATGGAATAAAAGTGGGGGTAAAAAGTAATTTCGGGTAAAAAACTAAAAAAATTGATTTTTGTGTTATTTTACTAGAACGAACCGGCCTTGCATTGCATGCATAGTCAGTACCGACCTGAGGGGAGAACTTCCATGCTTGTACTAGTTTGGTTCTGGATCGGCCCAACCAGTTGGGCCGGCCTCACTTTGAGGGGAAAGATGATTTTTAAAGTTTAGTGGTTTAGTCTATTTTTTTCATTTTTCTCGAGTGGTTTTTGATCAAAATGGCAGAAGATCTTCTTATGGTGTCTTTTTTTTCTTTATGTGAACTCACTATAGTCTTGTAAACAAGTGAAAAAATTTATCTTCGTCACTTCGCGAGAGGGATCGAAATCCCGTGCTCACACCATTCTCGAGCTTATCATTCTAAAACTGGAGAAGATGACTGGTCCTTCCCTCGAATAGTGTATTGACTTTGACAAGTTCATTCTCAATGATTATAAAGCATTTCAAAAAAAATTTCCAATGCCCTACATCTCTCTAAAAAGTGGGACAAACTCCCCACAAGCATATATTAAGGCCTATCTCCGAGTAATGACTAGCATGGCAATTCTCAAGGCTCATATTGTGAATATGTTTCAGACTACAATCCACAGTCTGATGACTATTTAGTATATGAGAATACCTCACGATGTAAAGTCCTATTGGAGGAATCGTAATTCATCATTCATTGAGAACTATGTTTTCAATCTGAAAATCACGACCACTGTAAAGGATCTTGAGAGAGTAAATCAGTGTCTGAATAAAAATTTTAAATCCTCTTACTTGAGGGGGATGGCAATCATGAAGGGAATTGTCATTGAAAACATAATAGCGTCGGTGGAATTACTGGTTAAAATTTTCTCGAATTCGAATAGGATCATCTCAAGAACCATTGAAAAGGTTTAAATAGGATTTATTTAATAAAATAAAAGATTACTTGTAAGGTCTCCTTGAGAGACGAATATCATGAAGCTCGCAATTGGAAGCTCTCCAATCTCACGTGCATGAAATACTCTCGATCGGGACAGGTGCTAACCGTAGGGACGAATAATGATGAAAAAGAAAAACTCCAAGAACGGAAGACCAAGTTTTTCTTTCTCACTAAAGGGCTTGTTTTATTTTTGTCTATTTATAGTCTAATTAGTCAATTAGGTTTAGGTTTAATTTAATTATGAATTTGACCCAATTAATTTTAAGTTTAATAATTAAACCCCATAGTTTAATACCTTAAACAAATTTAATTGTCAACTTTCATATTTTACAAATTAACCCAGAGACAAAAAAATAAAGATTGCAATTTAATCAAATAAATTATCATACTACAAATTAATTTAATTAACTAAATTTAGTCAATTAATAATTTTAGTATGCAATACTTTATGATCAAATTTATTCAATTAAATTATTCAACATATGAATTTATTTAGTTGTCAATTAAACAAATACCATATGTAAATGCAATTTAATCGACTTAAT
>CATIWQ010121983.1:0-12617 GCA_949673415.1 Euphorbia schlechtendalii | reverse complement strand
TATATATATATATATATATATATATATATACGGCCCTGTGGCAAGCCGGTCCTGGCTCTCTGGGCAGGTACCAGTAACGGCACCTTCGAAAATTGGTAACGAGTAACTATCAAATCAGACCGGTACCGGCCAGCCTTAGGGCGGTACCGACTTATCTAGGTTAGTACTGACCCTGTGACAGGTACCAATTTGGTACCTCCGAGATCGGACCGGTCCCCCCCTATAGGGCTAGTCACGACAGGTCAGGCGGGTACCTAATCGGTATCAGGCGGGACCCCTCTATTATGCTTTTAACCCTAGTTTATTTATTTTTTTTTTGTTTATTGTTGTTTTAGGCGACCACATGATGAAAATTCATTTTCCCTAATAACCGAACACATTTATGCCATATTTAATTCAAAACAACGAAATTTAGTTATAGATCAAGTCTAAAATTAATTATTTTCTGAATTCCACATTTTTAAAGTCATAAACATGCGAATCACCCTAATCTAACTTATTCTACTAATTGCGTCCTGTTTGGTTAACTAACTATGCCATGATGTTGTGATATACCTCATGCTAACCATTGTGGATGCAATTAATTTTATGTTAGATGTATGTTGGAGATTTATTTTCCTCCGGGTATTGCAATTGTAAATAAAATGTATTTGTATATCATTTATATTTATGACTATTTGTATATTACCCCATGGTTTGTATTATTTTTTACCCTACCCCCTTAGGTTAGAAGTCTCTTGTTTATTTTATTTATCGCTATCTGCATGTGTATGATTTTAAAATCCAACATAATTGAAAATGACTATAAATAATCGAAATATCTCAAAGGTGGTGATGACTTGCATGTAATCAAAACTCCAATTACAACAAAGTAGGTAACTCATCAGGACCAAAATCTCTTTACTACGGTGCGATTTAGACTTAACGGAACTAGACTGTACCGAATTTCCAGGAAGAGCTGATTTGGGTGGGGACTTTGTAACGTAGATGAGAGGTTTAGGCCTTGAGTCTTTCCAAAAATTTATCTTCCTTTCTTTTACTTCGTTAAAACCCCCCATGTCCCATGTCATGGGGCCAACACCTAGCGGCTACCGCGCGGGTGAAACATCATTTGCTCACACATACCTAAGCATTTCCTATTGCTAAGATGATACAGATGATTTTGGGTATAGTGATGATTGTTCAAATATAAGCTGAGAGTTTAAGATGGAATTCATCACTCCGGATATAGTAGTATAACTGAGGTTGTACCTTAGGGCATCTTTTATAAGTGATAAACTCTTAACGCTTTGATCAGAGAATGTGATCGATAAAACAAGTTTCTAGTAAAACACATTATATAAGGTGAGTGTATCTTTGTGAATAAGTCTAACTTTGGGATAGCTAAGAGTATTAAATGAGATAACACTTAATCCGAGCTCAATAAATTGGACGGTACTTAACATGATAGAAGGAGTGTATTACATTGGTTACTACTACAGAACTAAATCAAGTCATAAGCACGTGCCATTTCGGGTTTGGGGGATCATATGCCTTTGCTAGAAAGCCCATTTGATTGTCTAAATTCATCATTCTATATTGGTATATAAATCGAGCCTATCAGTGGGAAGCCAAGTTTTAGGTAAATCTCTAGCAGTTTGATACTTTGGGATCCTATGCGATCACACATATTGGACCTTAACTAGATAATGTAAAGAGCTTAATAAACGGTGTTTATATTGAGAATAAAGGAAGTAAAAAAAAATATGGTCGAACCATAAATCGATTGGACTAGTAAACCTTTTGGAACTGGTACTAACGAGTACTAACAACCCTAAGCACATGATTTTATCCACACAGGAATGGGCCTTGTGAGCTTTATTATGTAGTGTTTCATGTGAAACACTGCAAGCCCATCGCATGTGGGAAAGGTCTACGTATGGGCTATGCTTCAGGCTATTCGTAGTGTGTAAGGCAAGTCATCCGCAAATCCATTAGATCTGTGGGTAATGCCCGTGTATTCCTTGCGACATATCCCACATAGGAATAAAGGGGAGCATTATTGCTCCCCTTAGACTATAAATAGTCTCTTTTGCTCCTCCTTTCAACTAACTTCCACTCAGCCTACCTTCTGAGTTTAGACATCTCCTCTTGTGAATTATTTAGAGATCCTCTCATAGTTTCTCTTTGAAATAATTTGCGAGAATTCTTGAGGTTTAGCAACCACATGCTAACCAACATATTCTTCCTTTCGAGGAGATTTTGATTGGCGGGGTTAATGTGGAATTTTCATAGAGGTAGTCCTACACTTGGAGGCTAGTGTTACCGAAGTTGTGTCGGATTTTTTGAGGGATCTCTTTACCGCAGCTTAAGGGCACGCATTAACAAGTAATACTTTCAACTAGATACTAAATCTCTTTTTTGATTATTTATGGACTTTTATATCTATGTCATGTTTAGCTAAGATTATATTAATCATATCATGCTTAAGAGATATTTTAAGTTAATTTTAGATTTTGAAATTCCCCCATGTCAGTTTGCATGTTCACTACTTATCTAGATTAACCAACAGTTACACCTTTTGGTGAATTTTGTTAGGGAATGATAAGGATTGTCATGTCACTTATTTCCTATTAAATGAAAGTTATGGAAGTTTTCAACAATTAAAGGGTAATTGAAAAGAGGCAATCTGCAAGAACAATTAAAGTGTGTCGCGATCGTGACTTGTATTTTGTGAACATTATGTCTTATGGTAATAATGAATCGACGAGTGCAATAGAGGGTCACCATTAAGAACAACTATATTTCTTGAGTTCTTTTCATTAACTTAGCCAATTATATGAACCTTTAACACTAAGCCTTTTTTCTCAAATCCTTAGTTATTTTGCTCATTTTTAAGCCATTTTTCTCAATTTCACTCATTGACTATTTTTATGCTCCATTTACCAAGAAATCTGTAATAGCACAAAAAACTATTACAAGTCACATGAAATCTAAAAAATGAAAAACACAAACACATAATAGTAAACTAAGAGAAAACATATAGTAAATAATTATTTTTTTTTGACACTTATCAGTACTTTGATCAGAAGTTTACAAAGTGTGTCACTTCTACAAGTGGTCAAGGTATGACTTCCATTACATTTTTATATCAGGAGAGATGGATTTCATCTAGACAGCTCAACTTATCGATGAATAAACATCCCTATACCTGTAATCACTCATAGCCTCTAGCTATATGACTGCATAGGAATGAACCAAAGCATAACAACACTTGAAAAAGATAACTAGTATCTCAAGTCTAAGGATAATTGTATTGCTATTGCAATAAGAGAAAATAGTGGCACGTGATATAGAATATCTAATGATGTCTTGTAGAGGTCTCCAATGTATCTTCTTGGATACATCCATGTGTCAACTCAAGTCACAACCTACATCACGATACATATGGTGCCTTGATTTAATCCAAGGATTGAGACTACACATGCTAGTGAATCTACTTCCCTAATGTCCAGTCTTGATGAAACTTTGGCTATGGATTGTAGAACCCAAGTTAATAGTACCTCATATACATTAATGTTTTGGAAATAGCAAACTGTCTGGGATAGTGAAATTAATTAAAAAACTAAGTATACTCTTAATTAATGAAGTTGACTAGAGTGTGTTTAAGGGAAAACAACTCAGTTTTGCTAAGTAATTAATTAAGTTACAGCTTAGAGTAGGAATCTGTGTTGAGTACTACGTAGTTTAGAAACATATCAACTCAGCTGTGCTGAGTTAGCTTTTATTAGTTAAAAGCTATTTTCTATGACACTGAATGACACATGTGCTACTAACAAATTCTGTGAGAAATGGAATATTCCTTAGATATATTTCAGGTTAAATACGTTGAAATTAAGGAAGATTTCCAGTGGTCTTCATAAGACAAAATGTGTTAGTACGGAATAATGGGATTACCTCACTAAAGTCCAAGACAAATGAAATCATCTAACATGTGCCATTTTCTAGTATCTTCGCGCGTCTCTGCCAACTTCAACAATTCAATCAAATTGAAGATTCCACGTTGCCCTATCGTACCCCTCTCTCAACCGAATTGCTTGAAGACAAGACGAGATATTGTCAACGGAATTTTATCATGCCTCAACATTCAAATTTCTATCTCTAAAAATCCTGGAATTTATCTCCAATGGGAAGATTCAAATGATATGAAGAGAAGAGAAAGTGAAGATCAGCAACCTCGAAAAGTTTACAACGACTACTTTACAAAGCTTCAACTATAAATAAAAGACCAAAGTAGACGTTCAAACTTGGTGAATTACCTCGAATTTCTTATAGAGCTGAAACTCTGGGAAATTACTCCCAACTTCAAGAAATTCCAAACTCAAGCAAGCAGCAAACATCAATTCCAAATTTGTTTGTAATAAAGAGATTTACTTAGATTTAACATTGTAAGGATTCAACATTTCTATAAGTTGAATTTAGTTCATGATCTTTTCATTCGAATTTGAGTGTCAGTTTGGGAAGGGTACCCAAACTGAGTCGAGCGGTAGTTAGGAAGGAAGGTACTTTCTATAAAACTGTGTCTACCCGCTGTAAAGGTTGCGCTACCTAAGTAAGGAACATACATTAGTGGATTAAAGCTTGAAAAAGGTATTCGAGGATTGGAGTAGGCTCGGGGCTGAACCAGGATAAAATTCAGGTGTTGAAGTTCTAAACTTACACTTTTTGCTTTTACTTTGTTCAGCTCATTCATCATCTCTCCTTTGTTATTTGTTATTGCTGGAAAAACCAATCCTTGCTGAGTTGAGTACTAAGCAGCAAATTGTAGATAAACTGTGCCAGCGAAGCTGAGCAGTTTATTTAATTTTTATATCATAACTCAGCACGCATATAAAATCTTAACTTGGTGAAATAAAATTTCGTAAATCTTAAAAGTAACAAAGATTCGCATTCACCCCCCTTTGTGGTTGTTTACAAGTCGTTTATAGGACCAACAAATGGTATCAGAGCAGTTGCTCAACTCTTAAACTAATTGTCTTTGAGTTAAGATCCATAAATGGCTTACAACAACTAAGGAACCGGTTCCTGTCAGGCAATTCTCCTTAAAGAAGGGATGTTTGTTATGAGACCACCTCTTTTTAATGGTAATCATTATAACTTCTAGAAAAATCACATGAAAAATTTCATTCAGTCTCAAAGGATGTAGGCATTGCTTACTATCGAGCTTGGCCCCAAAGTTCCCACAATTATGAGGAACGGAGTGCGTGTTCCCATAGATCCCGAGGACTAGGATGATGTTGATTTGAGGCTTCTCAAAGAGAATGCTATAGCGATTAACTACTTACATTGTGCATTAGATCTTACTGAGTTCAATAGAGTCTCAGGATACGAGACATCAAAGGAAATCTGGAAGAAGTTAGAGATTACCTATGAGGGGACTCATAAGTGTATAATTACACTTATTATCATGATAATTTTACACATTAAATACTATAGTTTAAGTCATTTTTATACTTCATATAAAAGATTTCACATGGTATGTAGTTATTTTTTATACAAATGCAGGTACTAGGTAAATCTTGGAAGTAAAATGATTAAAGTTCGAAATCTATGCAAAAAGAGTGAAAAAGGTGCAAAAAGATGCGTGGAACTTTAGGAATTGGCAAAGGATCGAAGATGTCAAAGATTGATAGAAATCGCAAAGAGGAATCATGTGAAAAAGGCATGTCAAGATCGTGACATACATATCGAGGTCGTGACTTGTTAACTTTCACAATAGAAAGTTGCCAACCAAGTATTCATGGTCACGACATACATTCGCGATCATGACCTTGAAGGTTTTTTGGTAAACTCTTCTCTTCTTTCAACCGTAGGATAAGATTATCAACCGCCATCAACTACCAAATGAAAAGACACCTTTTTGAAGTCAACCAATCATGAAAAGGTGCCTTTTCATTATGGATAAGATCAAACCACTTCATCCAATCATAATGAAGTGATGCAATCTTTCACCAATGGACACGACTCTTCGTTTGGATAGACGCAACCCTTCGTACTTTATAAATAGGGCTCCAAACTCACCAATTTCATGAAAGAGAAAAAAGAGCGGACTGTGAGTGATTATGTGTGTGTAATAGTGCATAGTGTATGCAAAGATAGAGAGTAAAAATATCTAGATTTCACTATGTTCATAAGTGTTAGCGAGAAAATGTATAAGTGATTCGAACCTTATTTCGATCACTAGATTTCTCTACATATTCGAGCATTTATTGTATATGTGTAATTGAAAATCATTTATCAATAAAATTTTTCATTCTTCAATATTTGTTTATTCGATGTTCACAAAGAATAGCATCCTAGTGGAGGTTTTGTACGAGTCGAGGACGAATTCAAAGCAAACGTAGGAATTGCGGGAATTGATGACTCCCATTAAAGGGTGGACATGGTTTGATTAACTTTAGCTTTCACTTGCATACCTTACAACTTTGCTTTGCTTTATATTTATACTTTCTATTTCGAAGTTTATGATATGTCTATGTGTCATAATGTGTATTTTGTGTTAAGTCATTTATATTAATCAAGTTATATGCTTTTGAGTTAACTTTCAAAGTAGTTTCGGGGTTAACGAGATTTTGTATAATCACTGAATCTATGACTATAAAGCTGTTTAGTGAGCCAACATTTTTGGAATGGTAACTTCTAAATATGGCTTTGTGAGAGTGACCTGTACTAAGCATAGTAATATTGTTATCTAGGTTTATATAATTGTCTTAATTCATTTGCACTATATTTAGAAAAGTTATTTCATGTGTTGCTCTACGATGAATAATTGAATATCTGAGTGTCTAGAACTCAATCTGTTAAATTAATATAGTGTACGTAATATCTTTGATGATTTTGCATGTTTTCTTTGTTATACTAGTTCGTAGGGAATATCTATATACTTTTTATCTTCTCTTATCTTTCATAAATTTGTCTATCCGTCCATCATTCCAATCTTCCAAAATTAATTACATTATTTTCTTTTGTTCCTTTCCTATTGTTGATCTTTAGAACTGGTTCCTTCCCTGTGGGATCGATATCTTTTAAAACTACATCGTAACTGTATACTTGTAGTGGCCACCATTTTTCTATTTAGATAAGCGGTATTGACAACACCTATTCATATTTTGAACTCTTATCTTATCGGTAGGAAAGTGGGATACAAGGTTTTTGGCTTCTTTATAAAATATAAACCCTCCGAGTCACTAGAGTCAAAACCTTGCGAACAAGTTTTTGGCACCTTTGCCGGGGAAGGTAAGTGCATTTTAGAGATAAAATTGCCGTAAAACGGGCAATTATATTTTACATGTCATTTAGATTTATTTGTATTTTACTATTTATATTTTCTTGTTATTAACATATTTTTCGTGCTTATTCATTGAGTTTTCTTTCTAGCTTGTGCATGCCAAGTACGCATAGTTTGGGAGAAAGTTTGGCATCTTTCAAATCAGAAATAGAACGATTTGGTAAGAGCAGAAATAGTAGTATGTTTTTGTGTGTGTTTTTAAGTTAGAGTTGTTTTAAAAGAAAAGAAAAAAATTTTGAATTTCTGCCTATCGCGACGGAGACATAAATTGCGCTCGTAATCGGTTTGGTCTAAACTCTCTGTTTCTTTATAAGAGAGAGTTATGATCGTGACTAACCTTCGTGATCACAACCCGTGTGATCTGCATAGTAGTTACTACTGTAATAGCTATATTTTAATGGTTATATTTGATATCCGTTGGAAAAGCAATTAATACCCTATTTTCTATATAAATAACCACTTTTCCTAGTTTGTTTTAACAAAATCTCTTTTTCATAATCTCAATCCTTTGCAAAAACAAGTTTTTGTCTTTCAAATCTATGTTTCAAAATTCTTGAATTCCATTATGATGGATTTAATCAAATGGTTTGGTTTGGGAGAAAATTTTGATGAGATTGAGAAAGATGAATATTATGAATTAACAAATGTTTGGACTGAGTTAACAGGATTGGATTAATATTATGTCAAGAACTCATCCAACAAGAACATCTGAAGTAATAGCCTTCTCTACCTTCACAAGTTTGTTTCTAAAAGTCTTTTCTTTTGACATGAAACAACTAAGGTGTCAATGAAGGACTTGGAAATATTGGAATGCGTAGTTTCGACCAAAGTTTTCGATTTATATTTTGGAGTCCATCACTAGTCTGACTACACGTAAAAAGGCTAGAGTTGGAGGAGCCAATACGATTTGCGGGATAATTTTGGGGGCAAAGAATCGATTACCGTACCAGTATAATCCAAGGGAGAAATTTAATTTTATGGGAGGAGTGTATATGAAGAGAGCAGGATTAGTTAAAGAAGAAAGAGGAAAGTTTACGTTTCTACCATATGGAGTAAGTGTAAGCTTAGGCTGACACAAGAATTTACTTCTCGAGAAAACCAACCCAAAGAAATTCAATTAGAAAGTAGTAATTTAAGACAAGCCTCGGGAAGTACAAGTGATACTTAGAGAGGAAAGTTCATGAAAGATGTCGACCAAGCATGCTTAAACATAGCAAAAATACATCAAGATGTTCATCAACTGAAAAAATCCAACATTTCATTGAACCAGAAGTTAAATACATATCTCAGAATGCAGAATTTTGAAATCTTACCGAGCCCTCCAGATTCAAGTTCCGATGAATAAAACAGGTTCAAATTTTTTTTCTTTTATTTAATTTTATCTTCTTTTTAGTTATGTGTTTTAGATAGTTTTATATTTTAATAAAGTCTTCCACAGTGAGGACATTGTGTTCTTTAGTGTGGGAGGCATTTGTAAAAATTCAAAAAAAAAATAAATAAAATGTAAAAATCGAAGAATTTGAAAATTTTTCTTGATTTTTATTGCTATTTATACATTATCCATACCTATACTTTACTAACAATTGTCCAAGGTTATTGTGAGTGTTAGGTATTACAAGTTTGATGTTAGTGCAAAATTTGAGCACATGTTGAAATTGAGCATTATTAGCACAACATTTTTCAATTTGGCAAGGATGAGTGGTGAGTAACATTCAAAAGCAACATTCCAAGTAAGTTTCAATTTACATTTCAATGCAACATGAATTAGTATAAGTTGTATAATTTTAGTTGAATGCTACCGATAAGTTTAAACTGAGTAATATCTAGTAGTATTCCTACTATGAGTTTTATATGCAAATCTCGAATAAGTCCTATATGTATTGAGTGTGTTTAAAGTGTTGAGAAACTATAATACTTTGAAATAAATCAATAAATGATGAGGGTATTAAGAGTGAAAAATCAAAAGAAAGAGAGGATAACCAATGAGTTATGCAAAAGGTGAGGAATGGTACGGACTAGAAACTGCAACCATTCAATGAGTGAAAAAAGAAAAAAAGCATAGCACGAAAAAAGAGTGCAAAGTACAAAGTACTTTAAAAACATATGCTTAAAATAAAAAAATGAGAGAGTGGTATGGAGCATAAAATGCAACCACAGAAAAAAGGGGAGACTGGTATAGAGCATAAAATGCAACCACTAAGAGTTTTTTAGCATCCTAGGTTACCTAAAGATACCTTGAGACAAAATTATTCAAAGTGAGAATAAGAGAAGGAAATATTCGAGTATTCATATAATGCTTATATGAAGATGTGATTAGGTTGAATCTCCATTATAGGCAAAGGTATGTACCTAGACTATATGAATTGCACATTACTAATTTGTGGGAAACTTCGGACTTCTACTTGAATCTTATGCAACGTGGGAATGTGGTACCCACTATAATAGTCTTTCACCAAATAAGGTACGAACTTGGATATCTAATTTATACACTTATGTTGAATTTACCTTGAGGACAAGACAAAAGTTAAGTGTGGAAGTGTGATAAGTGTATATTTACACTTATTATCATGATAATTTTACACATTAAACACTATAGTTTAAGTCATTTTTATACTTCATATAAAAGATTTCACGTGGTATGTAGTTATTTTTTATGCAAATGCAGGTACTAGGTAAATCTTGGAAGTAAAATGATTAAAGTTGAAAATCTATGATATAGAGTGAAAAGGGTGCAAAAATATGCATGGAATTTAAGGATTTGGAAAAGGATCGAAGATGTCAAAGTTTGATAGAAATCGCAAAGAGGAATCATGTGAAATAGGCATGTCATTATCGTGACACACATATTGCGGTCGTGACTTATTAACTTTCATAATAGAAAGTTGCCAACCAAGTAATCACAGTTGTGACAATCATTCGTGGTTATTACCTTGATAGTTTTTTGGTAAACTCTTCTCTTCTTTCAACCACCGAATACGAACGATCAACCGCTATCAACCTCCATCAACTACCAAATGATAAGACACCTTTCGGAAGTCAACCAATCATGAAAAGGTGCCTTTCCATTGTGGATAAGATCAAACCAATTCATCCAATAATAATGAATTGATGTAATCTTTCACCAATGGACACAACTCTTCGTTTGGATAGACCCAACCCTTCGTACTCTATAAAAAGGCTTTAAGAGTCAACAAATTTCGTGGTGGATTGAGAGTGATTATGTGTGTGTCATAGTGCATAGTGTATGCATAGATAGAGAGTAAAAATAACTGGATTTCGCAACGTTCATAAGTGTTAGTGAGCAAATGTATAAGTGATTCGAACCTTATTTCGATCACTAGATTTCTCTACATATTCGAGAGATTGTTGTATAAGTTTAATTTCAAATCACTTATCAATAAAAGTTTTCATTTTCCAATATTCGTTTATTCGATATTCACAAAGAATAGCATCCTAGCGGAGGTTTTGTAAGAGTCGAGACCTAATTCAAAGCAAACACAGGAATTGCACAAATTGACGACTCCCATTAAAGAGTGGATACGGTTTGATCAACTGTAGCTTTCACTTGCATAATGATAAGTGTATAATTACACTTATTATCATATTAATTTTATACATTAAACACTGTAGTTTTAGTCATTTTTATACTTCATATAAAAGATTTCACGTGGTATGTAGTTGTTTCTTATGCAAATGCAGATACTAGGTAAATCTTGCGAGTAAAATAAGCTAAAGTGGAATTCTATGAAAAAAGAGAAAAAAGGTGCAAAAAGATGCGTGGAACTTAAAGATTTGGCTTAGGATCGAACCTGTCGAAGATCGGTGAAGTTACAAGAAGAATTCTGAGCAAGACTCAATTCACGGTCGTGACTTATTTACTTTAGAAATAGAAGATTGCCAATCAAAGATTCACGGTTGCGACATGTGTATCGTGGTCACGACATGGATGGTTTTCTGGTATTGTCTTTTTAACTAACAACCGCCAGATAAGCATGATCAACCGCCATCAACCACCATCAACTACCAATGAACAAACACCTATAAAGAGTTAACCAATCATGAAAAGGTGGTTATCCATTGTGGATTATATCAAAGCTTCTCAATCATTCAAAATGAAGAGATGCAATCTTTCACCAATGGACACAACCCTTCGTTTGGATAGACGCAACCCTTCAAACTCTATAAATAGGGTTCCAATCCTCTTCAATTTCGTGCACCACCAAAGAGGAGAATATTATAGTGCAATTAGAGAGAGATATAGTGTGTATAGATAGAGAGTTCGCTAAGTTCTTTAGTGTCAGCGAGAAAATTTTTAAGTAATTCGAATCCTTGTTTCGATCACCAAATTTCTCTATATTCTCGAGTGATTGTTGTATAAGTGTACTTGCAAATCACTTATCAATAAAAGTTTTCATTCTTCAATATTCGTTTGTTCGATATTTGCAAAGAATAGCATCTTAGCGGAGGTTCTATACGGGCCGAGACCGAATTCAATGCAGACGCAGGAATTGCGGGATTTGATGACTCCCATTAAAGAGTGGATACGGTTTGATCAACTTTAGCTTTCACTTGCATACCTTATAACTTTTCTTTGCTTTCTACTTATACTTTCTATTTCGAAGTTTATGATATGTCTATGTGTCATAATGCGTATTTCGTGCTAAGTCTTTTATGTTAATCAAATCATATGCGTTGGCGTTTATTTTAAGAGTAGTTTCGGGGTTAACAATATCGTGTATAATCACTGGATCTGTGATATAACGCTGTTTAGTGAGCCAACATTTTTGGAGTGGTAACTTGCTAAATGTGGCTATGTGAGAGAGACCCGTACTAAGCATAGTATTAATGTTGTCCAGGTTTATATGATAGTCTTAATTCATTTGCACTAGATCTAGAAAAGTCATTTCACGTGTTGCTCTGTGGTGAATAATTAAACATTTGAATATTTAAAACTGAGTCTATTAGATTAGTTTAGTGAATCGTAACATCTTTGTTGAACTTGCATGTTTTCTCTGCTATACTTGTTCGTAGTGAAGATTCTATATATTTAGATTCTCTAATCCTCCACATCTATATTTACTCATTTTTCATTCTAACCCTCCTATCTAAAAATATCAATACATATTATTTTCCGTATCCTTTTACCCTATTTGATCTTTAGAGCTAGTCCTTCCTTGTGGGATCGATATCTTTTAAAACTACATCGCAACTGTATACTTGCAGTTATCATCATTTTTCTATTTGATAAGAGGTACTGACAACACCTATACTTTACGCGAACAAGTTTTTG
>CATIWQ010121978.1:0-12916 GCA_949673415.1 Euphorbia schlechtendalii | reverse complement strand
GCTACTGACGAAGAGGCCTCCTCTCCCGAGTGAGAATGGGGTGGTGCCTGATCATCACCCCCAACCATAGGGTCATCTACAATGTTCTCTCCTTGAAGAGATGTTTCTAGCGTGGAAATTTCCATCCACCGACCAGAGGACTCACCACTACCGGCTGCACTCATACCTTCAACCTCAGAAGCGTCGCCCCCCATTTGGTTTGATATTGAATTCTTAGAAACCATTATTCCGTTTGCTGTCCTTTTAAACCTAACACGTTTAAGTTTTGGTGAGTCGGTGGTATTTAAAGGTTTTTTCAAATACGTGTTAAACATGTGATCATCCATCCATCTCCACCACTCCCTATCACTACTACTATTACTACTGCTAGAATCGCAACCGGATGGTTGAAGTTAAAACTTGGTAATCTCCATGACCCGGTCCTAATGCTAAAAATAAGGGATCTAAGATTTAAAAACCCTCTTAAGGCTAATTTTGAGGAGAAAATAGCAAAACTCAACAAATCCTATGAATTTTGGATCAAAGCAAGACAGAAAATGAAGAACGCGAAGAATAGAGTAAAAAAAAAATTTTGCCCAAACAACGCAGAACAAAGCAAAATCACAAACAGAACAACGGAAATGATAGTAATGAAAACGCAAACAAATCAGAACTTACTTGAGAAAGATGATTTGCTGATTTGCAGAAGGAAAATTGGCAGGAAATTGCTTGAATCGCCGGAAGAGCTCAGGAGAAAAATTTTGAGTAAGCAGTACAAATGATGAAAACCACGTATTTATAGGAGAAGTTGAATGCTTGATGAATTTGCGCCGTCCAGATTAGGGCACGCTTTATCATCAACGGCTCAGATTTCATCTTTAAGACAGTTGTAACCCACTATAGATTTCATACCCACTCATTTAAACCGCCATGGAATTTCAAACGACACGGTTACGAAGAATTGAAATTTCAAACGACGCGGTTACAAAGTTTAAATTTCAAATGACGTGGTTGAACAACGTGAGTGACACAGTAGCTAAAATTTTCTTTCACAATTTCACCTGACATTGCTGAATTTAAAGAAGACCTCAAAGGACTTCTATTTACTTATGGGGGGGCCTCTGATAACCCGGTATATAACACCAACAGGCTGAGTAAGGGATCGATTAGCACCAAGATGCGATTCATCCACCCGGTTGATGAAAAAGGTAATATCTAAATACGAAGCTACTGCATGGCAATCTAATTCTTCATCCATCCGACCGGTCAACGTTAACTGCCGAATGGCGACACGGTCAAATCAAAAGACAGAAGAAGATAAATAGCACCGAACAATAATTGTCCACTCACATTATTAGTGAACACTCGCATCACTAGTGGCTATCAACATCACTAGTAGATGCTTACATCATTAAGGCTCATCCACTTCCTATATAAAGGCCTCAAAGCACACAAAGAGGTACATTGACTTCTTCTACTCTCTTCTCTCTTTACTTATTACCTCCTCTCTTAAATCCATTATTAACTTAGGCATCGGAGAGGCTACGCCGGTCACTCGGCTAGCCCCCATAGTCACCATTTTTTCATCTTGTAGATTCCGACCACCGTACGAGATGGAAATATATGATCAACATCTGAAAGCAAGCGCGTGATCAACACGTCCACGGGCTAAACTTTCAGATTATACCTCATTTTATCACAATTTTATAAATTTTAGCTATAAAATTGAATTAAAGTGTACTCTAAAAGTTATAATTCTGAAAATTTTAAAAAATTTTGCTTTCTTAAATATTCGGAAACTTCCATTGATTTAATTTTAAGAACTATAATTAATTAAATTGTGATATCATTGTTTTTATTTTGGGTAAGCTTCAAAAAAATTACCCTGTGATTTCAGTCATTTTAGAAAACGAGCTTGTGATTTTTTGGATCTCAAACGGGGTCTGTGATTTCCAACTGTTAGCAATTAAGGGATTTTTTACTAATACCGTCAAAAGCGATGATGTGGCAAGGGGTATTTTTGTAAAATCCACTTAATTCTTTATATTCATTATCAAACCATACACACAGTCCAAATAACCCCATTGCTCTCCCAACACCACCATCTTCCTGCCACCTCCTTCGACCACCATCTCTCTAATCAACCACTGCCTCTGCCACCTTCACTTTCAATTCGACGATGGATTCATTATTCTGAAATATTGTATCCTCTTTGGTTTTCCAAATTAGAGAGTGGATATTAAATTGTTGCAGGTTCTAGGTTTACTTGTGTGGAAATATGATAATGGAATCATGGAAAAGGTAACAAGGAAGGTAGAGAAGTATGAAGTTGGCTAGGTAATTCATGAATGAACTTTTTCTAAGGTGAAATTTGTGAGTAATACAGAGGCCGGAGAAAGCGTGGCTATGAAAGTTATGACCAAAAGCACCATTTTCAAGCACAAAATGGTTGATAATGTATTTGCTTTCTTTGTTTTTGCAAAAAAAATATGTGCAAATTTGATGAGTTGGTGCTTCGTGGTAAAGAATTGAAAGTGAAGTAGTTAATTCGTTTTAATAAGTCCATTCAATTTTGTGTTTTAGGTAAAAGGGCTTTCCAAATTTCCTATCATCAACGGTGGACAACAGTACTTTGTTTCCAAATTACTGTTGTGTGGTGGTCGATTCAATCTTGATGATTAAATCACTGAGCGAATTACTCCCTTCATTTCAAAATAACTGTCATTTTTAGGTTGTTTGTCAATGCGAAGACAATATCAATTAAAGTAATAAAAATACTTATTTACCCCTACAACTTTTGTTAATTTAAAAGTTCATTGGATACTTTATTCTTTTTATCATTTCCAATGTGCATTAAATAATGGTAAAATAAATAAAATTTTTAAAAAAGTGCATTGGAACCCTAAAGCGACAATTATTTTGAAATTTTTCTAAAGTCCTAAAGCGACATTTATTTTGAAATGGAGGGAGTATCCTATAATCATCTTCTAATCTTGCACCGAGGAAATGCTCAAGAGATTCCATGGTTAATCCTTTTCATAATTACCAAACTCAAACCAAGAACAATCCTTTCTCATTTCTTAGATTGGATTAAGGAAAATTAATTTGGAAAGTAGAAAACGTTAAGCGTTGAATTTCAATTTCGAATTCACGAAAAAGGAAAATTAATTATGAAATGAGATTAAGAAGACCATAGTGAATTAAGGTCATTTTTACTCAAATCAATGATTAACTGATCTATAAATCCATATGAACAAAAGAAACAAGCATGAAATTGAGGAAAATAAATTACCTAGGGGAAGCGTTGATGAGGATGAGTTTAGAGAAGAGTTCATGGCATTTAATGGAGGCCAAAATTCTGATAATGGCAGAGATGGAGTGACCAACATAAGCACAACAATCAACGCCAAGCGAGTTGAGAATGTGGGTTTGATAAGGAAGAAGATGAAGGAGGTGAGTTGTAACAAATTACCCCTTGCCACATCATCACTTTTGACGATGTCAGCAAAAATTCTTTTACTTGTTAACAGCTTGAAACCACAAACTCCTTTTGAAAATGGTCGAAACCATGTGGTGCTTTTTTGAAGTTAACCCTTTTATTTTTCATAAAGAATAATTGAGTATACAATTGCTTGAAAGATGATTTTTGGAATAAATCAGGTATGATATTCAATCAAAAGCTTGTAAGTTTATGTATTTAATATTCGAGTTTATTTTAGGGATTTATTGAGGGGCGGTGTTGGTATTCAACGGTTCAGAGTTGGTTCCACCCACCCGTCCATATTTTTTCACGGGTGGGAATTTTTCGGTCATTCTCCACCCGTGTTGGTTCAGATTCAACTATTTTTGAGTATTCCCCGCCTAATTGACATCCCTAGTCTCAGGCGGGTGCATCTTTTGCACCTTGCCGAGGGCCGACATTGATGATTGATGTGTAAAATGATACATCTCAACACACGAGAAGTTATAGTACGAAGTAGGTCTTTGAAGACCCTTCTCCCCATGAATGACACGTGTCCTTAGGACCCTGTCCGTATTATAATGGTCTAAGAATATTATATAATTTTTTTATGTATCAAGCTATTATAATTACCGGTGAAAAAGTGTGAGTCATTATGCTCATCTTGGAAGAACTTGGAAAGAAAGGGTTTGCTTGGGAAATAGAATTTGACGGGAAAGGAAAGGAGGGTAAATGGTTTACCATGCTTAGGACAAAATGTTGGGTTAAAATGATCAAGATTTGGACGATAAATCATCCCTTTAAATCCAGCTCTTTTGTCAATTTTCAATCCCACCAACTTGGTGAGATTTGAGGGGATGATGTTGCAAAATTACTAATTTAACATTTTAATTTTGCTTTACCTACATCATTTTCTAAAACAAAGGATATTTGAGTAATTTTAGTACTCATTTTACTTTAAAAACACACAAAGTCTTCCAAAACACGTTATTACATCATCCTTTATGTTTTCATCAAACATCATTCTACCATCCTTTTATTTCTTTTTGGCCAAATACATACATAATCCCTTTAACTTGCCCAAATTGTTCTACTACTCCCCTCAACTTTCAAAAGGTTCTCTCAGCCCCCTTAAGAGCATCTTTAGTAGTTTGTCTATCCATAAAATGTCTTCACACATAGGAAGGAATAAAAAAATCAATTTGAAAATGCATCTTTAGTAGCTCGTCTAGCTCATTTTCCCTATATGATATGACACCTATATGTCATCATTAATTGTAGACAATGTTTATTTGATTGTCTAGATGTAGACAACCAAATAGACATTGTTTACGATAAATACACTTTTTAAAGTGGAATAGACAATCTACTATTCTTATCTTATCAATAAACATTGTCTATTTTTAAGATTATTGACAATCATCAAAAATAAGTTCCATTCCACATGACACTTAGACTTGGAATGCACAAGCTACTAAAGATGCTCTAAGTTAGTATTTTTGCATCTCTCAGCTACTAAAATCTGATGTGGCAAAGAGAGTGGAAGTTTTTGAAAAATTTGGGTGGTGATGGATTGAAAAATCAAATGATTAAACAAAACAAAAACAATCACCGAAGTCCAACAATTTTGAGCTTTATCGATATATCATCGCTGCTCCTTCGACCTTCTACTCTCCCTTCATCATTGATCAGTGCCTCTCCTCCACTTGCTCTACCCGTTGTTGCGTTGTTCATCATCGCTATCAGTTCTTCAAATTTTCAATTGCTGCTTTTCAAATGCTCATGTGTATTTTCTATTCATCGTCACGAGTACTCAAATTTGTGCCTTGTGTTTGCACATCCGTAAGATTTTTTTCTCTGTTTCAAGGATTTAAATGAATTTGAATTGATTTAGGGTGTGTTTGGAAACAAATTCCATAAGAAAATGAAAAGAATTGAATTAAATTAGCTCAAGAGAATTCAATTGATTTGGTTTTTCAAACAATTCCTTTGTTTTGAAATTTCATTTTATATGAAAGAATTCAATGATTGTTAATTAATATATTTAATATTTTTTTAAAATAAATTATATAAGTATTTTAACTCTTTCAATTAAAAGCACATGAGAAGGTAAAATGGTGAAAATAATATTAAAGGTATAACTAAAATGAATTCCTTTGAAATCTTGTAACATTTTACAAGATTTCTATTCTTTGCATTCACAAGAATTCAAATCTTGCATGATTTGAATTCTATCAATAGTTATTTGGTTCCAAACAAGTGAATTTGACAAAGTGAATTTAAATGATTTGAATTCTCTTAAAGGTTCTTTCCAAACACACCCTTAGTGATATGGGTTTTTGAAAAGATCAACCCAAGAGCTACAATTGGGAATAATGGGCAAACAATAGTGCAATTTAATTGTGATTCAGCAATTTCCTTATTAACCTAATTTACCTTTTGATTTTATTGTTTGGAGAAATCAAATTAGGTTTTGAGTTACTTTTAGACTGAAATTGCAAATGGTTACTATTCCGTTTTGATTTGTTTATGTTGATTATGAGTTATTTGAAGTTAATGTTAGTTGTTATGTTAAATTTGATAGGATTGTTTGTTAGAGAAGGTGGTATTTTGTGATGACAAATGTTTAAGGGACTAAACTGAAATTATTCTATGGATTTTAATAAAAAATTTACATTTGATATCACATGTTAAGTGTTCATTAGTTTAATTTTTTCAATTTTGACATGTGACGTAGTTCATGACTCACTCCCTTCAAAATGTGTGGTTTAGTTGGATACAGTTGACTGGGAGATGTAATAAAAAATCAATTTAAAAGGGCTAAGAGAACCTTCCGAAAGTTAAGGAGGGTTTAATTGCGCCAACTTAAACGGGTTACAGTTGGCTCGCAACAAGACCCTAACAATATTAAGGCATTTTTCCACGACCAAAACAAAACAAGCCCATAAGTACATACCGACATCATAACGGCGCCGTTTCTATTTTGAGATTAACTGGTATAGATATTTGAATTGAAGAGTTAAAATCTTAAACCCTACTTTCTGCAAAGTCCTTCCATTCCGGTTTCAAGCTTATACGGACGCGCCAAATCGGAGCCACCAACTATGGGCGGAAAAGACCCGCTGGTGAGCTCCAAGGCGGAGCTGAAGCACAAACAGAATATCAAAAAGAAATCAAAATCCGGTGGATTTGAGTCTCTGAACCTCAGTCACAATGTTTACCGAGGAATCAAAAGGAAGGGCTACCGTGTTCCCACCCCAATCCAACGTAAAACCATGCCTCTCATTCTCTCCGGTGCTGATGTTGTTGCTATGGCTCGCACTGGCTCTGGAAAGACCGCCGCGTTTTTGGTCCCTATGCTCGAAAGACTCAGGCAGCACGATTCTCAGGCCGGTGTCAGGGCTCTAATTTTGTCGCCTACTAGGGATTTGGCTTTGCAAACCTTGAAGTTCGCCAAAGAGCTTGGCAGATTCACTGGTTAGTTGTTTCCGAGACTCAACTGATATTATTTCATTTTGTTTTTTGGTTCTTTGATTACTTTTGTGCATATTTTTTTTTTTTACTGATTGAAATTAATTGTCCTTTCGATATTTTTCCGTCAATACTAGTGATGACTGTTGTTTTAAAGACTCTTTATGAATTATGAGAAGGAACAATGGTAATGGTGAAAATAATGAGTTCTGATGTAGGCCAATCTGTTAAGCATTGACATTTCTTTAGTATTCCTTGACTAGTAAATCCAAGCATGAAAAATTTTCTTTGTCAAGTTTAAATTAATGCTATGAAAACATTAAACCCTGCCTTTGTCGATTACTCAAGTATAAGTAATAGGTATGTCCTTTCATGTATCTCTTTGAGTTCATTTGTGGTGAATTTTATTTATTCAATCTTCGTGGCAGATCTTCGTATTAGTTTATTGGTTGGTGGTGATAGCATGGAAACTCAGTTTGAAGAATTAGCACAGAATCCAGATATTATAATTGCAACTCCTGGCAGGCTTATGCACCATCTATCTGAGGTAGATGACATGTCACTGCGGACGGTGGAGTATGTGGTTTTTGATGAAGCAGATAGCCTATTTGGCATGGGATTTGCTGAGCAGCTGCATAAAATTCTAACCCAGTTGAATGAAAATCGACAAACCTTGCTTTTCAGTGCAACTTTACCTAGTGCACTTGCTGAGTTTGCTAAGGCTGGTCTACGAGAACCTCAGCTTGTCCGGCTTGATCTGGATACAAAAATTAGCCCTGATTTGAAAACAGTGTTTTTCACCCTACGACAGGAGGAAAAACTTGCAGCATTGCTGTATTTGGTTAGGGATCATATTAGTTCTGAACAGCAGACCTTAATATTTGTTTCTACAAAACATCATGTGGAGTTTCTAAATATTTTGTTTCAGGAAGAGGGCATCGAACCCTCTGTGTGCTATGGTGATATGGATCAAGATGCCCGCAAGATTCACGTATCAAAATTTAGGGCAAGAAAAACTATGTTGTTGATTGTGACAGATGTGGCTGCCAGGGGCATTGACATACCATTACTTGATAATGTCATTAATTGGGACTTCCCCCCTAAACCAAAAATTTTTGTCCACCGTGTCGGGCGAGTTGCAAGAGCAGGTCGAACTGGTACAGCTTATTCATTTGTGACATCGGAAGATATGCCTTACCTTTTAGATCTTCATTTATTTCTTTCAAAGCCAATCAGACCTGCGCCCTCTGAGGAAGAGGTTTTGCAGGATATGGATGGTGTGATGAATAAAATTGACAAAGCACTTGCGAAAGGGGAAACTGTTTATGGACGTTTTCCCCAAACAGTTCTTGATCTTGTTTCAGACAGGCTTCGAGAAATTGTTGATTCATCTGCAGAACTAGTTTCCTTGCAGAAAACCTGTATAAATGCCTTTCGTTTATATGCGAAGACAAAACCTTTACCTGCAAAGGAGTCCATCAGAAGAGTAAAGGATTTATCCCGTGAAGGTTTACATCCAATTTTCAAAAATGTCTTAGAAGGTGGAGAACTAACTGCTCTGGCATTTTCTGAACGCTTAAAAACATTTAGGTGAGCCTAAAAAAGGTTTTCCCCCTTACTTTGAACTGTATAGTCGCTAAATAATGTTCTTTGGTTGCACCTTGCTTAAATCCATTCAACTTCTGGGTTTCTTAGGCCTAAGCAGACTATACTGGAAGCTGAGGGTGAAGCTGCTAAATCAAAGAATATATGGGTAAGTTGCCCATTACATGTTTTTCTCTAGGAAGCACGGAAACTTCAGTGACATGCTGTTTCAGCATTTCCCATCCGTTTCGGAAACGGAATCCCTAGGAAACCCCTACGAGATGTTTCAGGGATATTTCCGCAATTAAAGAAAGTTGGAAACTCGTTTCCTTAAATTTTGGTAACCGTTTCGTAGCAATTCTCGTATCGAAGACCCAATTTTGATTCATTCTTGAAGCTAAACTTTCTAATCTATTCAACCTACTATGACTTTGAAACCCCAATTCATTATTAATTAATAATAATATCCATATGTTATAGAAAAAACTTGTTTTATTCCATTTATATGCTCACATTATTACGATTCATCAAATATAACATAACTTTTAGATTTCATGAAATTTTTTGTCTTCGATAACCTTATTTACTATTGTTTAATGTTTTAAAATAGCTATTATTCATAATAGATTTGCTTTATAATCAATAACTTTATTTTGAATATATGTTATTTTAGTATTTTATATAAGAATGAGATAATTTGTATGAAATTTTATAGTTCTTATATTTATATACATACCCCTACATTTTTTACACGTTACCCCCCAGTTACCGAACCTATATTTTTTAGAAAGGGTGTTTCCCCGTTTTCATTTCTGTTTTCGTGTCGGTTTCCTTTTCCATGCTACATAGGTTTTTCTGATAGATTTGCAAGTTCACTATATTCTGTTTGAGTCTAGGGTAAACAATTTACCAATCCCCATATTTTTTTTGTGTTGGACTAGTTACTCTGCACATATGGTTCAAAGATTTTAAGTTTTTTCCCAGTCAAGTGTTCGGTTCCTCACTGTTTAAAAGTGCACGAGAGTACAAACTTGCCTTTAGTCATGAATGAAAAGAACTGTCTTTAAGTTTTAGAATATAACAAATGTTTCTTAATAAAGTTTGTAGTATATTCACACTTGGTAAATTTTTTGGCCATTGACTTTACCAAGAAGAGAGTTGAGAAGAAAAAAGCTTAGAGATTACTTAATGGTTCTAAAATGAAGGAACTGAATCGTGTAATATGTAAAAATATAGCACTAACAAATTGTTTAACCATGAGTCTATAATATATGCAAGTTTGCAACATTATGTGAATCCGAAGTAGAGGGCATCACTATTCAGTACTCACTGCAATAGTCATTGGAACTCAGAATATGTCTATCCTCTATGTTTTATGCTATAGAATTGTGTTTATTTTTCATTAACTTTTCTTTTTCCACCTTGATCTCTTCAGCATAGATCTGTTCTAGGTTATTTTTCACTTTATCTTATGATTTCCAGCTTTGCTCTGATAATTACGAAGATATTATAGACATGTTCCTTAGTATTAATATGAGGCTCTTTGTTTTGAATTTTACGTTGAGGGTGTGGCTTATTTGCAGAGTGCTAGTCAATGGATTGATGTGATGAAGAGAAAAAGAGCTATACACGAGGGGATAATTAACTTGGTACATCAGCAGCACTCAAGCAAGCAAGATGATAAGCAAGATGAAGAGGTAAATTTGTTGCTTTTTACTTGAGGTGGAGCAGTTATTTTCATTTCTTAATTTTGTGCTATATCTCTTGATGGCTGGATTTCCATTTTACTCTCTTATTATGTATGATTTCTTTTGTCAATTCTACCTGAAAGAGAGTAATTTTCTTGGGACATGTTTTCGGCCACTATTTATTTAAGACTTATGAGATATACATGATTTGAATCTTTTATCAGTAATTCTGAGCATAGTATTTGGGATCTAGTTAGTGCCATGTCAAGTTCTTGGATCTGACCTGGTGAAGTGAATAATAATTAGAAATAGAAATAGGAGAAAAGGAGAGAAAGAGAGATTAAAAAGAAAGAAGAGAGAATAGAAGGCAGAGAAGAACAGAGAAAGTAGAGAATAGGGAAATTTTCTGATTATTATTCGTTGATTGATCTCTTTCAATCCTTTGCAGCTGGTATTTATACTAGGTACGCATAACAACCTAACAACCTTCATAACAATCTGCCTTAGGAGAAGACCTATCTGCCCCCCCAATACGATACTTCTATCATAGAAAGCTAATACAAACTGCTTAGACTAATCACTACTCTTAATACCTGACAATACCCTCCCCTTCAAGTCATTTTTGTCTTCAAGAATTAAAAACGGATAGGCGATGAATTACCACAGAAAAGACTGGTGGAACTGTGAACCTAATCATCGGTTTCTCTATTAGGAAATGTTTCTTTTAGCCTGTGTTTGTCTTCCCTCTATCAACGGGTATAAAGTTTGATCACCATCAACGATCACCTTATTTCGGAACTCAGATTGAGTAGTTGCAGTGCTTTTCATTCCTTCAAGCGCTTCTTCCATCTCAAGTTGCCCATCAAAACCCACCAAATTTGTCTCAAATTTAAACTTGAAAGCTGATTGAACAACATATAAAGAAGCATTGGTAGAGGGATGTTCTTCCTTCAGTTCCTTTTACAGGCTTTTCTTCAAACAGATTGTGTCCAATTGAGGAATGAACAAAAGCCCCTTGAATTTCTTGCATATGATCCTTCTTTTTTACTTCTGCCAACAAATTTCCATCATTCATTGTTGCACTTTATAACACAATTATTGCCGGTACCACCATGTGTAACTCATCAGTAGTTCTTTTGGATTTGGATTTTTCATTCTTCCTCTCGACAAGCACATCAACTAGAGTTGTAACATTTGTCTCTAATTTCAGCTTGGACCTTTCATCAAACAAGTTATGTGCGACTAAGGAATGAACTAAATTAAATTATCTTGAATCTCTTGCACTCGAGCAACTTTTTCATTCTTGTTCTTTTTCACTTAATAATTTGAGTTCTTTTTAGGTCCCTTCATTTCACCTACACCCATTTCATAAGCATTTGTTTCACCAGCATAAAATACATCCAGCGGCTTCTCGGGCATTCTGTCAAACACGTTGTGTGCATCTCTTGTGCCCAATTGTAAAGCACAATCAGTTTTCTTTTCTTCATCACATTCACCCTTTTCTACAACCTTATGTTTAGCACTAGCTACTTTAGTCACAGAATCAATAAATTCATCCATCTTCTTTTTGAAAGTATTAATTTCTTGGAACTCTTGTCTCGGTATGGTTGTAAAATTGAAAACCACTGTCTGTACTCAAAAGGTGCAAGCTCAAATTGCAATCTACAACAACCGTCATAGATGCAGCGATCTTGAAGAGAAATCATGGAAGCCATAGCATTAACAGCTGAATAGAAGTAAACATGTGCTTGTTGAAGGTCAGTATGAGGCTGCATCATTTCAATCTTCTCCAGCAACCCGTAAGAAGAAAAAATTTGGCTGAGAACCTCTTTTGTAATTGGGTACAACAGCCGGGTAATTTTTACTGTGAGAATTTGCAATGCCATTGCAAAATAGGCAAGAATCAAACTACTCTGATACCAATTGTTAGGTTATGGCCTGAACTTGTACTTTTCTTTTGACTAAAAAGAGAATTAGATGAGAAAAAAGGCAGAAAGTAAGAAGAGAAAAGAGAAAGTTTAGGAAGAAGAAGGGAGAACAGGTTGAGAGAGAGAAAACATAAGAAGAGTGAGAAAGTAATTCTGATTATTATTCATTGATTGATCTCTTTTAATAAATTGCAGCTGGTATATATACTAGATACCCATTACAACCTTCATAACAATCTGCCTTAGGAAAAGACCTAAATGCCCCCCAATACAATACTGCTATCATAGAAAGCTAATACAAACTGCTTAGACTAATCACTACTCTTCATACCTGACATGCCATGAGTCTTATTACATGATGAAAATTAGGCCTTGCCATTTTACTTCGGTGGCAGTCACAATCAATTGTAACTTGTTTTGTCTGGTTAATATCTTTGGCTGTTGATATATGTTGATTGTTCAATGTAGTTCCTTCACTGTTTCAAATTTTGGAACTAATTGAAACTTGATTATCGCAGGAAGATCTATTTGAAATTGCTTATTCAAATGAAGCGGAGAAAAAAGGTTTATTTCTTGTAATCTCATTATTCACCCTTTCATGCATCAAATATTCATTGTATATAATTTTACCTGATGTAATTTTGTTTTGTTCTTTATTTATCATTTGGATTGTAGAAGCCCGAGGTTCCAAAAGGAAGGCAACTAGTTTCAAAGACGAAGAGTACTATATTAGCTCAGTGCCAACGAATCATGTATGTTATGATACCTGTTGTCATTTCAAACTGTTACATACATATACATGTACA